>RANY01000241.1:0-45046 GCA_009805235.1 Neurospora pannonica FGSC 7221
AGCTGGAAGCAGTATCAAAGATATCTAGCAAGGGAGGAATCTGACGAGGAGTAACGAGTGTAGAGTAGAGTAGAAAGGAAAAGAGAGAGGTGAATAGAGTAGATATTTGATTTCTGAAAGCTAGTTACGAAAGTTGCATTTTGACAAATAATTCAGAAGTTTATCACAAATCCTTCCACTTCTGTACATACATCCACCTCATCTCAGTCCCACAACCATTGTATTTTACAGCCCTCATAGGTTCAGCCTCGAGATAATCTAGCACCTTCATCATCTCCTCTGCAGTAACCTTCCTAGTAAACTGCTTCTGAATATTCTCAACGGCAGCCTGAAGCGCTATTGCACCAGGTAAGGCTGACAGCAAAGATGCCGCGTTTATTAAAAACTGGCCTAGATCATCACCAGCACTGACCAACTTACGGGAAGTCCGCTTGTTCTTTACAGAAACAAGATCATCAATACCCTCACTTAACGGAGTCAAGTCCGGATCAGTCTCACGAGCCCTCCTTTGAGCAGCAGTCTCATAAGTAGGAGTAGCCACAAATGCTGCTGCTGCTGCAAGAAGTCGAAAAAGTGTTGCCGCAGCTCCCTCCTTCGCAACCATCGCAACTGTAGGACCCACCCCTCCTCTTTCGACCCCATCATCAACAGCTTGGGCTTCTCTGCCATCATCAGAATCACCATCCTCATCCCCATTGTCGGAGTCGCCCGAGGAATACCCGCCATTATCGCTATCCTCCCTGGGTTCATGGATACCATGCCCCGCCGGCTGCTCAGTGAAAAACACGTAGTCGTATACATCCCTATTGCCCAACTGTATACTGCGGAGCTAGTTATTGTTCTTGTGTTGGGTGTTGTGCCGCGAGAGGAATCGTTCCCATACCTCCTCAGAAGCAGTTGGCAAGTTCAAATCCCAGTCGTATCCTACGCCAGAAGTTGTCATCAACTTCTTCTAAATATGATACTGAGCCTTCTCAGTATCATACTTGTGCTTGATGGCAGTAGCGGTCCATGGTCTATCTGGCCACTGCTCCTTGCAGCGCTTATACACCTCCTCCCAAGCAGGGCCATAATTCTTGACTTTGGTGCTGTTGAAGTAGCCTGTCCGCTTACAGTCTCCAAACTACTCCATCATTTTGTCAGTCATTTCACGCGTATATACGATACGCTTAGGTAGAGCCTTAGGCGTGCGGGTCTTCCTGGGCTTCGACTGGCGCACGCTACGAGGCCGCTTACGAGACAACCCTTGAGAGGAGTCTTGAGAGGTTGGCTGACTGGCTGACTGCCAAGGCTGTGACAGCTGGTGAGAAGGCGGGGGATCACTTGCAGCGAACCAGTTTATACTGAATTCGCTGCTATCAGCTGTTTCAAGGGTACGAGTCTGGCTGGCAGTGTCAGCCTGACTGTCAGCTTGAGCGTTCTCATCGATGGCAAGCATGTCGATTTCGTCGAAAATTGGCTCGACAGGGGGGTAGAGGTAGTCGTCAAGAGCAATATCCCGGGCACTGACACCAATAGAAGACAGGCTGACAGCCTTCTTGACCATCTAGGTGTCGTCGCTGTTGCTCATTTCGTTGTTTTTTAGCGGGCAAAAGTACAAGATTTGCAACAAATCAATTCATCACAAGGCTTCAGGTCCAAGTCAAAGGCGGTGAGCTAGAAAGTCAGAACGCTACCCAAAAAGGTCAAGCTTAGAAAGTGGATCCTGAAAGCAGTACATAGCGTTAGCGACCTCTACTGACAGGGGCTTGCAGAGACTTGGAAGTATAGAAACCGCTGGGACGCTGGCCCTCCGTCCCATTACCGATCAGGCTATTACCGATCAGGCTATAAGGTGGCCGAAGCGATGAGGAAACGGAAGTGACTGAGTGCCGCCGAGGCTCGTGCGCGGTTCGATGGAACCACACTGCAGTACCACACCTGGCCCAGCACGGATGAGAAGCCATCACTACACTACTTCTCGGAGGCTATGAGCTCGCTCCTGGTGCAAGCTAGGACAGGCAAAATAGGCCTGCGGGCATTCCTCTTCGAAAGAAGGGTGCCGGAAGTGGCGACGCCATATTGCTAGTACGGATTAGCCAAGGAGACGTTCGAACACATTGTCCTGGAATGCAGAGAAACAGAAGACACATGGTTGGGAGACCCAACATGGCCGATAAGCATTGAACAACTCTATGACGAACTCGAGACAGTGGCAGAGGCGGAACGAATCCTTCGCTGGGCCTTGCGGCTTGGCCGACTGCAGGAGTACAGGCTGGCGGTGAAGATAGAACGAGCATGGGAAGCAGAGGAGCTATTGGGGAGTTCAGATTGATCCTTGATTTCGAAGTGTAGGAGCGTGCCTGAGACTGAGGGGACTGCGCATCGGGATCGGGAATCAGACCTCGGGAATGACGGTGAGGTCATACTGAGTGGAAGACAAACAACGAAGGCACGGCGCTGACATGGCGTCGTCGCGACAGAGAAGCGGAGGGTTTTCAGCCGGCTACGGTATAGTTTTTCCCACCGACTAAGAACGGAAGCAGCACCGCATACCCACTGGGTAGACTATATAGTTAGTTAGCGTGTATAAGACCAATAATAATATATTCTATTATATACTCCCTATATACTATTCTATCTAATCTTAATAATATTCAATTATTACTATCTTGCGGGTTTTTTATACTAACCCCTTTATAATCTTATTGATTGCTAATCTAAATTATATATAATTAAATAGACTAAATTGCAACTTTCACATTCTACGGAATTTATTGACTTATAAGACTTTTCTCAATTATTCTTAATATTTTTATTATTCTTCTTATTATTATCCTATTCAACTCGTTAAATTAATTTCAAATCTATTATTAGTTTTATCATACCTCCTATATATAATAAATTATATCCGTTCTTATTACAAATATTAATATTTCTCTCATTTTTCAACATTAGATAATACAAAGACCTTTTTTACCTATTAGGTTTTTTATTAGCCTATACTCAATATTCTCAGAACAATTTCGTTTCTACTGTATTTAGTTCGGGGGGGAATATCAAATATTAATTATATATATTAACATTCTTATATTGCATTACTAACATTCTTATATTATATATCATCCTAAACACGTTTTCTCAACTCATATATCTAATTCTATATAAGGATGGACTTCCCAATCCATTCCTTCCTTCCTTTTCTTCCCCTCAACCAATTCAAGCATTCTCAACCTCATTCATCTTCCCTTATATTATTAACCACACAGTAGATTCTGACACTGACCACGGTATACCGGTCATCACCAAAATCAGAAAGAGAAAAAAAGACATAACCCACCCGAGCGAAGGTGGATAACAAGTTGTTGTTGACAAGAGTGGGATTCGAACCCACGCCCTTTCGGACCACGGATTTCTCGGATGAGGATTAAGGGTTAACCTTAACGTGGCTCCTTAGACCGCTCGGCCATCTTGCCTTATGATTGGATGAGATATAACGAACGGCAACTACACTTAAGAGGGACTGAGGGGAATTCTCAGCCAGTCAGCCAGCCAGCTAACAAACGGATGTGGCTTCTTCAAACGCGATTTTACATACTTTGCCATGTAATTCCATGCTTGAGACCCTGAAATAGTGGGATATAGGTATCCAGTTGTTGCGACTTGTCACACGGACATCGCCCACAGTCCAGAGGTTAGGATCGCAAAGCTCAGCAGAGCCTCAACGCTTGGCATCAGCCTCGAGATGCCCGGTGGCCTCAGGTCGCAATACTCACCTCGGCCGGACTCTCAGCCACCAGCACTGCTTACCCGAACCCTTCTCGACGCCACCTGGCTATCAAGCCAACCATCAAACTGCCGACTGGAATTACCGACAGCGCTGATCCCCCTCACRGAGCAACCACAGCCAACCCAGCAGAAGCAGGGCGACCAGACGAAGGCCGGCCCCCAGAAGGAAGAAGGAGAATGGTTGAAGGCATTCAGAAGATCCACTTGTATGCAGATGAACTAGATAGACTCGCGTCGATGCCTTGTGGCCTTAGGNGGCATTCAGAAGATCCACTTGTATGCAGATGAACTAGATAGACTCGCGTCGATGCCTTGTGGCCTTAGGCACGCCAGGCTCGGTACGTACCAACCTTCTTTGGTATAAGAAGGCCTTGAAGCCCGACCTTCTCATGGAGGGCTAAAAAGATAAACAAGGCCTTCGAGACCAAAGTAGTTTATTAGCTGAATTGAACCACTGTTCCAAGCCCAGTACACTGCCCTTGTCACACGACTACCTGTAGAGAATACCTGTAGTGTTAGTCTTGACACTGTACCGCAAGCACCTGACTTCCTGGCCTCTTTGAAAGCGTCCAGTCACCACAGCCCACACCACGTCTATACCGGTGACCGGCTGATGACACTGTATCTACTACCTGACTAGTTTCACATAGGTAAATCCGACCATGTTAGTTCAAGTTCCCAAAGAAAGGGTAAGATCTTCTGTCGATCCGGAATTGTCCGTTACTTCGTTATACGTGTGGAACTGAACTGCAGTCACGTCAAGTCCTCGGGTACTTCCCACCGTGTCTACCGCTCCCTCTCACTTCCCTTGTCGATACCTGGAAGCTAGAAACAAAAGTCACCGAGTACCTCTACTTAACACTTTCTTTTTTCTCACTTAACCCGAATCCCCACGGAAGAGGAATAACGAACGTTCAGTCCATTCCCAGAAGGGCATGGAATTCGGCGACGGCGAAGTCAAAAGTGTCAGATAGAGATCTTAGAGTTTGTGAGTAACGAATGGGAAACAAGATACTGAATTCGGACAGTTAGGAAGCTGGAAAAGCAAGCAAGCACCAACGGCTCAGACCTAGGAACAGCTCTCCGGACTCTGGTGCCTGAAATGCGATCCCTTCTGTCGTACGCATTGGAATGTCCAAATCAGGTACCCGCGCCGGCAAGCCGACTGACCGCATGCGCAAACCCTCATGTGACCGGCGTCAAGGTGAACAACTGATAGCACAGCATCTGAACTTTAAGAGGGATAAATACTGGAGTTGCAAACACAACACAGTTACACACAAGGCAAGCAGCAAGCGTGCAGTCCTACGTCCGTATGTCCATCCGCATCGTTCGGGTCCCAATGATGCCGTGGACAAACATCGTAATCGGTAAATGCCCATGGGAAATAGACGTGTGGGCGGTCGAATCCCGGCTAGAGCTACGGAATGCGAAAGTCCCAACAAGCTGGCTCTCGGGTTCACTCTAAAGCACACAAACTTCTTCGAAATTTCATGACATGAATCCGACGATCAAAGTTCATCCTTCCGCTCTCTTGTGATCGATGGTGAACTGTTCATCAAAGGTTAAACTGGAATTAACGAAAAGTAGAGGTAGTCTACCAAGCTGTTGGTAAATGAGGATGAAATGTGCGTATCGCGAGCCCTCGTTGTTTGGCTTGCTTGGATTGATAGCTTGGTGCTGAAGTATAGTTACTTTTAGCTTTAGTCCTTTACCGACGACACTGTGTCTGGGGAAACAGTAACAGAAGCTAAGATGGAAATGGATAAAAGGTCACTAGCTTCCATTCCATGTCCATGATCGAGATCGCCCGGCATCAGCTGCGTCCGAGGCAAGCGCGACAAGGTACGGCGTCCAGTAACCAGTTGCGGTTTGGAGGCCGGGGCAAAGGTGTGGTCGGCGACGTGGTAGGTCACATAGTAACTTCCACGAGAGGGATGGTGCACACTGGGGTAGATGTGAGACAGAATAGCCTGGGAAGTATAAATCCAAAAATAGACGCGCAGCGCGGGCAGGCCGTTCCAAGTTTGGGATGGTTTTACGAAGTGTTCAGAGAGAAGCAAAGTTTGCTGTCTGTTAGGAATGGTTCTCAAGAGGATGGGCCGTGTGGTAGAGAGAACAGGAACCAAAGAATGTGTGTGAGAAAGGTGAGATATCTAACCCAATCTTTTTCCCATGGTGTTGATTCAGAATCGACCGCACAATTTCCAGGGGCTTTGGTCGGTAATCATATCTCGCTTGACATTTTGTCTGGACATGACAGTCCGCTCTGTAACGGTACCCGGTATTCGGGTTCGGTACTGATGGGTAGTGCGCGTTCTTGCAAGGTCTGGAAAAGTGACAATGATCGGTGAGTTACAGTCGAGTTCGCAGAGATCTTCCTGTGTAGGGGATACCGTATGCCTCCCACAATCCGTCGTGAGTTTCCAGTCCCTCTAATACTGTTTCCATTGCATGGCCATTGAGCAAGGTGAGTGTGGGTTACTAGTGTCTCGGACTGTATGAGCTGTACGCTTAATTCGGTTGATAGGTCATTCGGCTGGTGGACGAATGGAAACAAGGAGCAAAAAAGTCACCGACGATTTAAACCAGAAGGACACTTTTCGGTAAGAGTTTGGAATTGAGAAAGGGATCCCTTGATGTCTCGGACGGCCCCTCCCAGAGAGATAAGCACATCGTCGATGGACAAACCCGTCCAAGTCCCCGTTGTCCCAGGGGTTCGCCGGATGCTATCCTTTCTGGTATCCCGTTTCCCGGAGCGTGCAGGTGAGTCTGTGTGAGGTGTGTGATGCCCGTCAGGGTAGGATCGAGGCCAGGATCTCTAGCGTGGTGTCAACGATCATGTGGGCGATCACGACCGCCCGTTGCGACCTGTCAAGTTGTCGAGCAATCCCAGTGCCGGGGGTCCGGCTCGCCTAACCGCTGCTCGGGGGCTGTACCCATCTGTGGCTGCTCGTGGCTTGACTGATCGATATCACAATTTCGGATTTCCTATGGCCCGATTTTCACTTAACCTTTTTGACTCTGGCGGCATGCCCTGCCTGGTCCTGGACCTTGATCGATGGATGATTTGACGTCTGATTCGTGTGCTTGCAAGTACTTCGGACCCTTCTCACAGGTACAAGGAGACCAAAACGGTCACTCAAGGAAGTGGCTGGACGATATTCCCTGGCTGAGCTCCGTTTTGCCTGCGCGAGGACAAGAGTGGAATAGTGGGAGTTGACCCGAAGGCGTGGACTTGATACTTGTCTTGGTCGTTTATGCAGGCGATCGCTTCACTTTGTCGCGATCACCGTCGTGGCTCTCTACCATTCGATGTTGGTTGACCGTAAACTTGTTTCTGCCCTATAGAAGCTTATTTCTGGTTGGTAGAATGCAACAACAGTTCCTGTCAAGACGGCATACGAATCACGTTGGCGGTAGGCCGAGTTTTTGAAACACACTGTTCATAGGGCTGTGTATGTTGGTGTCTACGTATGCCACTGTTGGCTGTCTTCTCGATGCACGCGAAGCTGTATTTGTACGGCATCTTGCTACGGCTTTACACGCAACGAGACTCTTAACGCCGACGACAACCATAGAGCACATGATGGGAATTGTATGCAGCTTGGAGGCGGGCAAGTCTTAAGCAGAGACACTTGCTGGGATATAGGGAAAACAGTTGTCGTTTGACTGCCAATCGTTACCTGTCTGAACATCAATCCAGCCCCTTGCAGACACGAAGACCTTATTGCTTCTTCTTCTGATGGTTCCTGGGGGCTGCCATGGCGGCCTCACCAGGACTCGACATGGCGAGCGTACCGTCTGGAAGCAACACCTCAGACCGGCGGACCTGCCACAGTACGAAAGGATACAATATATCGCAGACGAGAGAAGTTCCCCAGAGGAATACGGCAAAGGGGTTGAAGACGAAGCCATGCGCCTCTGGCCAGAACCACCAAAGGAAGACGTTGGCTAAAACCAAGCCGACCAGTGTTCCGAGAGCTCGACATAGCCTGGCGTACTTGTTAGTGACGGTTGCGTGGAGATGTCCCTGATTGTGATGGGTTCCTTAAGCGCAAGGCGCGTTTGTGGCACTGTATGTGAAACGATGGCCGCTTGTCAAACTCGCAAATATTTGCAGCATTGTCCCTGTTCCAGCAGAGATATTGGTCGAACCCGAATCCGAATCGCGTACTCGTCTGCCATTTCGATGTACAAGTACACGCGGAGAAGAAGAAAAATGGAAGTCTTGGAACCTACCAAATTAGATAGCTTGTTCCCCCAGAATGACCCCGGGTTATGAGCATGGCGAGACTCCCCGCGCTGCCGGCCAGTTGACAAACCGCGGCGGACCAAAAGGCCACTTCGGTGGCGTCATATCCATCCTGGCCCGCCCAAAACTTGCCCGTCTTATCGCCGGAACCCCGGTGAGGCTCGGACATCCACCAGGCAGCAAAGGCGTAGTGACCCACGCATCCGACGGCGGTCATAAGGGCAAAGAGCCAGCCGATGTTCCGGCCTACCCACGGATTCGTAAGACGCCAGGCCTCGGGACCGAAGTGGACGGTAGTGTAGATGAGGCCGATGTCCAGCAACAGCCAGAAGGCAAACCCGAGTTTCTCCAGTATCATCTCGCTGACGTAAAAGGCATAGATGAGCTCCCATGAAACGTTGAGGGCGAGGGCCAGAAGCGGCATGCCGTAGGTTTTGGTGGCTAGAGCGCGGCGCGTCATCAAGATGTAGGTCGCGTCCCAGAACAGCACGCCGATGCCGAGCAGAGCGGTGCTCGTTGGGACTACCCATGACGGGCAATGGGCGGGCGGCACATCATTGGAGCCCATTTGCGTTGGTGATCAAGTGAAGAGGGGTGCTGATGCTTGGATGATGGATATGGCTGCGTATTTGCGTCAAGGCCCAATGGACGTGTAAGGTGATGTTGAAAAGAGAGAAAGCTAGAGTTGGGCAGCAGGTGAAGAATCAGTGAAAAGCCCCTGAAGCCCCTGAAGCTCAGGGGCATGGCGAGACTTGTGCATTGGTGGTACATACCACTTTGTGAAGCCTTCAGTTGCTCAGCGCTACAACCCGGGCCTTAGCCCTATAATAGTTAGGGACGAGGGGATGCTGAAGTGACTCCGCCCGAGTCCCGGGAAGAGCACGGGCCACTTACAGGGCGCGCAGGGGAGCTCCCCGCCAACGTCTTCCCCTGGAACGCGTGACGTCGTTTGACTTGACACGAAAAATAACTTGGGATGCCGAGGCTGCTTTTGCACGAATTGACACCGAACAACCTCTCCCGGCCGAGGCAATACGCCAGATGTCGACATCCTCCCACGTCCCTCCCCGAGTCCCTCTTCATTGAGCTATGGAATCAACCGAGAACCGAGTGGGCCGCGGCACCTGGGCTCGTTACAAGCTTGCCCAGGCACAGTTCACCAGCTGGGTCAAGCAAGCCGCCGACAAGGTGGTGTCCCGGAAACCGAATGGCACTGCCCAAGACGATCAGACCAAAGTCGTCGAGACAGCCGTAAAGGAATCGCGACGACAGAAAAAGGCACGAGCCAAAGCCACAGTCACCCCTCTCGCCGACCCCCGCCTCGAGACCAACGTCGAAAGCGCCAAATCCGTCCACTGGACCGAGCTCGAAGTCCTCGCCCTCAAGATCGCCGAAAACGCCGAGCCCGAGCAGATTCCCGATGCCGCCGTCAACATCCTCCGCGATGTCGTCAACCTCCGCAAGAAGAGCTTCAAGTTCTTTAGTGGCGCCGCCGCCAAGCGACCGGCCGACCGAAAGCTCCAGGAGAGCAACCAAACCCACGCCCACATCATCAACGTCCTCGAACGCATCCTCGCCAAGTTCGAGGCCCTGACCTCGGCTCGCCGCAAGGACACCAAAAACGAGAAGCCCGACGAGAAGAACCCAATGGGCCTGTCCGATCTCATCAACATGTTTACCCATCTCGAAGTCCAGATGCCCTCCGACGCAGCTGAAGACGACCAAGCCGATCCACCGTCCGAAGATGACCGAAAGTCCACGAGGTCCAAAAAATCACATAGGAGCAAAAAGAGCACCAAGAAGCCGCATAAAGAACGCCGCAGCGAGACGCGGGCATCCCCTCGCCCCTCCACGACAGACAACAATGACGACACTTCGTGGCTGGATACGTTCGATTGGGGTCTGCCCTCGGCGGACGAGGACGACGAGGACGACGAGTTCGATTTCTACATGATGGTCTATTGCTTCTTCGAGGACTTCAACACCATCCGAAACTACGTGCAAGAGCGTTGGTGTGACTACTGGTACGACCGGTCCGTCCATCTCAACACCTTGGCCGTCATCACCAACGCCGCCTTCGAGCTGTTCCACATGCTGGAGTGGGACCTGATGAAGGCGCTCAAGTTCCATCCCGAGCTCACCCAGTATAACTTTATGATGGATATGCTCTTTATTCAGGTTGGCATCGAACATATCGATTACGACTCGTACGATGGTCTGAGCCAAGAGGAACACGACGAGCGTCTGTGGAGGGACGAGGCCGACTACCTCGCGTTCCCGTCCTATTGTACCATATACCGGACCCTCAAGAACGTCCCTCCCGGCAAGGTTCCCATGCTGCCACCTTCGGCCCGCAAACAGGTTATCTATGGCGCACATAACATGAAAACCTGGCAGGAATTTGAAAACACAATCAGCTTTCAGATGATCACAGAGGGTTCTTTGTTAAAGGCCCTCAAGAAGAATGGGCAGGTTCCCCCAAAACTCCCAGCCGAGCCACTGCTGTTGCAAGACTGGCAGGAATCGCTCAAAAGGCATGCTATAACGTCTTCCCTCATCTTCTCCTTCCACCTGTGGGTCGATATCCGCCACATCATGGAGGAGGAAGTCATCAATCCGTTCAACGAAATGCAAAAGACGGGCCAAAGAGTGGTGAATGCGCTCCGCCTTCACGATCCCAGCAGTGTAACCAGAGATAGGGCATTCAAGCGGGAGTACAGTGATCGCATCCAGGATACCACCGAGTTCCTGCTAGAGGACTTCACCTACGAAGACAAGCTGTTCCGCTTCCAACAAATGGGGATTGACGAAGACCCAGAGGAGTTCTTCCTCCTCAAGAACGAGCCAGTCTTCGCCGGCTTGCTTGACTTCCGCGCAAGGCTTGTGCATAGTGAAATGGGCCACCAGTTTGCCGCCTTCACCTACGTTGTCGAGGCTGCGTCCTACTTGTACCATGCCGCTCGTGCTGCCGATCCAAGCTTACCTGTCTGGCCCAACATGGAGATGCTTAACGAAACCTACCTCGATGACAGCATATTCAAGAGCGGCTTCCTTGGGGTAAAGGACCCTGTGGCCATTATCCACAACTACCAACTGGCAATCAAGCCACCAGCAGGTTGGGACGGCCCTCCCGATCTCGCAAGCAGGTCCGGTTTCGCCCAATCTGTCAAGATCCGAAGAACTTTGTACTATCGGTATGGTTTTGCCGAAGAAGACTATTACTACGAGATTGCTTACATGGAGCATCTGGCCATGCATCGACTACAGCTCGAACGACGCCGAGGGACTCCACGTACCCTTGTGGGTTCTACTCGGGAGGCGAATGAGTTGTTGGAGGACGGAGACGTGAACGGCACGACGGCAGGCACCTATTCGGTCGCGCCGTCCAAGTTGGACGAGAAGACCGAGGAGTACCTGCGGCGCAAAGCGGTTCTTTCCAAGTTGTCGCCTATCGAGATGCTGCAGCTGGTTGATGACTCTGTCCAGACACTTTTGGAAGGGCTTCTCCAGCTTGACTACCTACAGCTGTTTGACGAGGCGGCATTGTTCCTGGAAGAAGTCACGGATGCCTTTGGGCCCGAAATGCAACAACAGGTTAACTACAAGGGAGGGGAAGGTCATCCGCCCGCGAGGCTGGATAAACTGCCCATTTACCTGGGCGAGGACTTGAAGGCTGCTGCAGAGGCTGGCAATGGCAAAGAGGCCGAGATAATCGGGAGGCTTGTCGAGGGTGCCACGGAGTTCCTGACGCAAATGGGATTTGCTGACGATACAAGTGCTGCTACTGAAGAAGTTGTAGCTATTGAAGCAGTTACGGCTACTGAAGAAGTTTGTAGTCAATAGACTAACAATGGATCGCCTGTAGGACTGTTATAAGAGTTCAATTGGAGATCTATAGCTTCCGGTGATGTAACATATATAGCCATAATCCGCCCACTCAGTTTGGATAGCATCATATGGTAACTAGACCTCAAGCACCCTTCGCCTTCTTCCATTCGGGGACCAGCTCCCCATAAACCGCCAGCTCGAGGTCATTGTACAGCTGAATGACCACCGGGTCGGCAAAGGGAAACTGTTCAACCAAGAGGCACGCACCAATGCCCGTTTCACGATCAATCCACTGCATCCCAAAACGTTAGCCGTTAGTTCATGATAATATCAGAGTAGGACCGACTTACCCAATGCGAATTGCAGTATCCATGCCACATCATACTCCCCTTCCTCCTCTTGCCCTCCACATCCTCCAGATTCAGTAGTCCACCCAAGCCATGATCGACCGCCTCGAACCCGACCGGAAACTCGGGCATGATGCCCGCATGAAATGCCCTCCCCATCTCCTTGATCATCTCCAACCCCTTCTCATTCAACTGCGGGCTGAACATCAGATCGACCGTCTCCTTCTTGAGCCCCAGCTCCCCCTCCCCCTCTGAGTCTGAAGCAGCCCTCAAAACTGCCGCCAAAACCTTCCCATAATCCTCCGCCGTAGTCCACAACCCCGCACCCCCGCTCTCCGCCTTGGGATCCCACGCCGCTGAGATCGGCAATTCTCCCTGCGACAGCTCGCCCGTCTCGGCATCCCTCAGCGCCACGGGGACCAGCTTGTCCTTCATCCTCTTCTCCAGCCTCTCCACCGGCTTCAGTGTCGAGGTTTCCATGCCCAGCGGCTCGAAGACGTTCTTGCGCATGTACTGCCCCAACGTCATGTTTTGACTGTCTTGACCCAAAACCCGCTCCAACAAAACCCCCGCCCAATCCAACCCCGTGCCATACACCCATCCCTCACCAGGCGCAAACAAAAGGGGAGTAGTCCACCCTTCCACAGTCATCGAGTTCGTGTCCCCCTTTTTACCGACTTCTTTCGCCCATCTCTCCAAAAGGGGGTGGCCGAGATCGTAGGATAGACCGACTGAGTGGGTGAGGAGCTGGCGCGCTGTGATCGGCTTCTCGATCTTCTCCAGAATAGCCTTCCCCTCTTCACCTTCTTCAAACCCCCTCAAAATCCCCGCCTTGGTCAACTCCGGTAACTTTTCACGGATATCCTCATGTAGACTAAGTTTGCCTTGCTGGACGAGCTGCATGAGGCATATGGTTGTGAGGAGCTTGGTGAGGGAGGCGACCCAGAGGAAGGAGGCGGTTGAGAAGGCTGGGGAGGAGGAAGTGATGGGGAGGGAGGTGTGCCCGGCTGCGCCGGAGTAGATGGGACCGGATTTGTCGACGACGAGGAAGGCGGCGCCGAGGAGTTTGTCCTTTGTGGAAGACGAGTCGGCGTGGGTGGTGTAGCGGTGGAGGATTTGGTCGAGGGTGGATTTGGCAGACGCCATGGTGTCAATTTGGGAGGTAGACGCGGGTTGAGTGGTTCGTGATTCGATTGGCAAAAGATTTTCCCTCTCGACCATGGCAGTTGTGAGGCGTTCCTGAGTTGAATTCAAAGTGTTGACTCCAGGTGAACTTGAAAGGGTTTCAGTGGTTTATATAACCTTTGGTAGGTAGGTATGTAGTCTGGCTTGGCAGGGACTAAGAGCCAACAGGCGATGTATGATCCTTCTCGATCCCAATGTGCGAGGAACGGCGGCCATTTCCCCGCACGATGGCCGCTCCTAAGCTGACAATGTAACACAATATCCCACTCAGGATGAATCATTTTGTAATCCGAACAGGCGATGCGAGGGGTTGTCCTTGAGGTAGGATTTGCACCTGCTGGTGTTCGGCGACACTGCTGATATCTTCGAGATCCATTGTGCCCCGCTTGCTCGAATGTAAAGACAAAGGAGTTCTTCCTTATTCCCGATTCCCATAACTCTCTCGTTTCCCTGATCACTTCTGTTAATGCCTAATTCACTTGGCGAAGGACAGGGATCAGAGATTATACCCCACCTATAGTTGCCAGCGGGGAATAGTATAGGGCTGACATCACTAGCAGACACTCGGCACAATCACTCAACACTTCAACTCAAACAATCTCTATTATCCACAATTAATGGTAAGTATTCAACCTAATGTTTCAATCAACAAGCAAATACGACAAAAGAAAAGGAACAGGACAAAAGATGGGTATCGTGCACCTCCGCTCGACAGCAGTGTCCTCCTACTTCCACTTGCTGCTCTCCTTCAACCACGTCTCAAAGTCCTCCGTCGGCACAATCTTCTTCTTGGCCGCGATATCCACTCCATAGCCCTGGTTCTCAAAGAAGGCAAACATGGCGCCCATGTCCTTGACCATCCAGAGCATCAGGGAGCCGAGGAAGGTGAACGTCTCGGGCAACTCCTTGCCAGTAACCTTCTTGAACTTCTCGCGGGCCTCCTCCAGAGTCAGCTCGTCACCTGCGATGCCCACGGCCTTGCCCGCGTACTCGGTCGGGTTGTAAAAGGCCTCGGCAGCAAACAGGCCGATGTCGCGGACGCTCGTGAGTTGCAGCTTGGTGGTGGGCTTGAGGGCGCTGCGCCACATGGCCGTCATGAGCTTGCAGAAGATGCCCGGCTTGAAGTTGTCCATGAAGCCAACGGGGCGCAGGATGGTCCAGGTGAACTTGGACGGGTCTTTCTCGGCCTTGTTGCGGATGTGCAGCTCGACGTTGTGCTTGGCCACAAAGTGGGGGATCTCCGGGCACGGGTTGTCCCAGCTCTTCTCGTCGCCGCCGCGGTCGACCGACGAGAAGATGACGTGCTTGACGCCGTGCTCGACGGCCGTGTCGATGAGCGCGATCGCCTGCTGCTCCTCGGGCTGCTTGCCCATCGTGGTCACGACGAAGAGCGAGTCGATGGAGCCCTTGGGCTGGGCGTCGAAGATGGGCTTGGGGTTGGTCGAGTCACCCTGGATGAGCTGGACGATACCCTTGCTAGAATCGACGAGGCGCTGGGCCGAGGGGCTGGAGGCGTTGCGAGTAAGGGCGAGGATCTTGAGGGAGGAGGCGTCGAAGTTGCCGTGGTTGAGGAGGGCGCGGACTACGGCGCCGCCTTGTTGGCCGGTCGCGCCGGTGACGAGGATGGTCCTGAGAGCCATTGTAACGGTTGGGTTGGAATTGGTTTACTTTGGTTGGTGTGATGGTGTTTTGGTTTGTTTGATGGGAGTCGCAAAAAAGAATGACGACAGAGTCGGGGGAGGGACAGCTTTATCAGATAAGCACGGGACGGGAGTTGCTGATGGGGAGAAGAGCGGGCGGGATGAATGGGATGAATTGGAAGGAAGCAAACACTTTGCAACTTCCGCAGGAGGATCTTATACACAATGCACTTTCTGTTTGTACGACTCTGCTGTCGTGCGTGCTTCACGTCTTTCAATTCGATCGCGACTTCTCAAATGCATCGAATCGGTGTAAGCTCTTGTCCGAGAGGAAAGCTTAATACCCTTTTAGGTTAGTATCTGGCTTATTGAGCCCCTGAGCATGCGGGGTCTCGGTGTTCTTGGCAAGTGCGAGTGCCGTTGTCGACAAAGAAATCGAGATTCAACACCACGTCTGGATTATCAATCAGCATTGATTTCTGAGCGAAACTGCTATGGATCTGAATCAGCAAACACAACGAGAATTGGACCTGGCAGTCCATGTCCCTTTTGGCAGTTGATGGATGCTTTGACTCGGCGTGCACCTTGCGGGCTGCGGATCGCGGTTGCTTATCTTAGCTCCGATCGTACCTTATCAGCGGGGGAGTGATCAGACCACTGTACCAACCTGCTACAGAACACGACCCCGCATTCCGTCGACCACAACCCTTTCGACAACAACACCGGCTACAAACGAGGACTGATCACTTCCAATGCAGCTCGACGAAACCGATCAGCGCACTTCTGCCTTTTGGCAACCATAGCGAAGTGGTCGTAAAAATAAACCGAATATGGACAGTCCAATACGGCTCGCTTTGGTTAAGAAAGGCCGTTACAAAGCTGTGACAGGGATGATAATAATTTGAAAACACATCGGCCACAATCTCTCAGGGATTTGTCCATTTAGGAACTGCCTAAAAATTAGGTTCAGAGGTATAATAAAGACACTTGGATACGTAATAAGACTATACCCAAAGTATAATACTAACCGTAATGTATTGGTTTATTTTTACGACTATTCGCATGGTTATCTAGGCGTTTGCCTCCGAAGCAGGACGTTTGGATGTCTGCTATTGGATGTGACCGAAACGTCGGCAAGACCTCCTTTTGTAGTGCCTTCTAAAGGCCCACGATAACGCACAGGTCAAACCAAGCCCGGCACCCGCCAAGTTGGAGACAAACCAGAACGCACATGATAGTCGTCTTCTATTAAGTTAGGTACTGAACCAAGACACTTCATCGTATCATCCTTCCCCTTCTTCAATTTCCCAAACCCAACCCTGGCATACCCGTGTACCTAAAGCGGACGCCAAGTGCTGATCGACGCTAATACCTAGGTAGGCAGGCTAGGAAAGATAGCAACAACGCCTATAAAAGGCCTCCGTCTCCTTCCAAGCTGACTCAAATTTCATCGGCAGCGATCCTTGGAACCCAAAGATGCCCAAGATCATAAATTTGCCCACCGAGGTCCTACGTCTTGTCGTCGTCGAGCTAAGTCTGGAACACGACCGCGACCTCCACTACAACTTTCGCGAACGCAATAAGATCCGCAGGAAACACTTGGCGCAGCTGGCACGAACATGTCGCCGATTCTATGACATTGTCAAACCCATCCTCTGGAGACGCCATTGGAAGGAGGCCCTGGTGTCCAGTATCAAATTCGCTCGGCACGATATCACCGACTTCCTCGCCGACAATCGGTCCACTTTGGTTTTGGAGGGTTTGGACGCGGGTGCCAATTGCTTCGATTACCACTTCAGCAACATCGACCACTCCCCTACAGTCGACTATTGCGACGATGAAGACCTTGCACTCTACGAGAAAAAGAACCGCAACAAAATGCCCGTGTATCCCGCCATAATCGTGGCCGCCATGCACGCCTATCCCAACCAGGACACTGCGGCCACAGCCATATACCTGATCAACAAGGGAAGGGCAAACCCCCACGTCCCTTCGCGAAACTGTTGCAAGTGCCTGTCCCCGCCCGCTCGTCGTATCAATGGTTCCTCCGGCTGGCAATCCATGTTGCATACTATTCTCTGTCCAGAGAGTAGCTCCCTGGAATACGCCGCCTTCCTGGGGAGGTATGGGATTGTGCATTACATGCTTCGCGACATCAAAGACTTTGATCTCACGCAGGCCTACTGGGGACCGTGTCTGCTGTCCCAGCTTATCCGTCGGAGCACTCCTCTTAACGGGGCACGTGAGCACCTGTCAGATATTATCGACCTGCTGGTCACAAGGTACGGGCTAGATGTCGATGGGAGTCCCTCTTCCGAACGCGGGATTACCTCCAGGCCACTTCATATTGCGATCTGGAACGAACTTCTGCACAACTTCAGCTATAGCCATAGCTATTACGACAAGGGCCATAGTCTCGACACAATCTCTCATCTCTTCCGCCTTGGAGCAGACCCATCTCTCGCTGCTCCACATTTCGGGCCCGATCGTCGCCATCCTCCCGGATCAACGTTACGGCCAGTCACGGTAATGGGCGCCTTTCTGTTAGTCTGGACCGAGCGGCGAATCAACCCAAAGCATGAACCTTGGAATTGGCGGCCAATGGCAGACCTTCTCGTATCCAACGGAGCCAGATGTCACTTTGATGGGAACTGGGAAAGCCCCGGACTTTTTGATTTCGAGTACTTTATGGACGCACTAGATATTGCCTGCAATGAGCGTGATGCGGATATGCTGAGACTCTTAGTTGATGACCTTGCGCCCACTCTTCAGGAAGAAGGATTGTTCACACCGCAGCTATGGGAGCAGTACCCGGGCAGGCTTGAGGTTAGTGCTAGTTCTCGCTTTTATCGGCATGGTGAGAGCGTTCCAGCTGAGTGGTGGACGACGCGAGGAGTCGAGGTGGACTGGTCCACATACTTTGCTGAACGCTCGAGGAATTGGGCGATGTGGCAAGTGTATCTAGCAGGCCGTGAAATTGTTCGCATGCGTGGAAGGCGGGCACGGCCGGTACAACCGGTACGGATTAGATTCGAGGAATGGGTGGAAGGCATTTCTCTTCTTGCAAAGCTGCCATTTTCAGCGGATGACGCATAAAAGCTCTTTCTGCTGATAACGCGTCAAGCGGTCGTAAAGATAGACCAAATATGGAGTCCAATACCGCTCGTTGTGGTTGGGAAAGGCCGTTACAAAACCGTGATAGGGATTACAATAATTCAGAAATACATCTGCCAGAGTCCAGTAGGGATTCTTCTATTTAAGCACTGCCCAGAGGTTGGGTTCAAAACGCGTGATCGAGTATACCCAAGGTGTGATGTACTCAGTACTGACCGTGACTTGTTCGGTTTATTCTTGCTACCATCCGGGGAAGTTTGATAACTTGGGGATGCGAGTGAATAGGGGGTGAGGGTTAGGGTCGGGCTTAGGGGTAGTATGTCACTTGCTATCAAAACCTGCCTCTACCGTATATCAAGACGCCCCAGGTAACCGCCGGAGGGGAAAGCAAGTTTCCGGCTGTATTAACAGTCGTCGTGTCAATGTTCACTGCAATATGGCGAGAAAGCTCGAGACTAGCGTCTGGGCACCTAAAGCCACATCTCAGACACAAAGGAAAAGAAGGCAGGAACAATGGTGTTGTTCCAACTTCCCTCTTTCACTTCAACCTCATGCCCTCAGCCACTCAGCCACTCAATCTCCAAAAATTCCAACGCAGAAGTTTGTGATCAAAGGTTCTCATTGGAACACACCACAAGAGCACCACGAACAAGGCCATTGTGTTCTGAATGGGTTCACCCACTGTTGTTACCTCGAGCAGGTATAAAGCCTCCGTCATCACCCGTCGTGTAACATCTTCCCGTCTGACCACACAGATTCACACTCACATCATCAGATTTAGGGTAACCGGGAAGTAACGAGAAGCGCGTGCCATACACTCCTTTCTGAACATCGTACCAAAGCTCCTGTCAGGCACAGGCAAAGCAAGCAAGTACAGGTACTTCTAGCAGTTCACTCTCTCAGGCACGCCTTCATCGTTACTACCCGAACGACCTTAAACCCCACCTTCCTTGATCCCACTCAAATTTCTAACCAAAATGCTCCGTTCGCTCTTTCCTTCCCGCTCTCCTTCCCCAGTCCCTACCTCCAACCCCAGCTCCAGCTCCACCTCCAGGTCCCCCTCCCCCTTTCCTCCTTCTTTTTCGGCTTCTCTCTCAAAACCCTTCCCCCCTCTCCCCACTCCCGCACCTGGCCCTGGCCCTGGCCCTGAGGGGACCAAGCCCAATCCCAAACCCCAAGCCAAACCCAAAAACAAAATCAGCACCCATCGCCTCCACCAACTCACCACCCTCCTCACCGTCCTCAACCTAACCAAGCTCTCCCTCCAGCGAGAACAAGATACAATGGTCAGTATTCTCCAGGCAGCAACCACAACCACGGTTCCAAACTCACGTACTCCCTCGCCAGACTCGCTGGACATTGATCTCCTAGCTTTGGCTTCCAACGCCTGTAGAGCAAGGAGATATCGAGCTGAAGAGCCGACGAGTTCGGTTGGGGTTAGTCATTGGCAGGGGGTGGTGGATGAACTTGGGAGGGCGATTGGGAGGTTGGAAGCGGAGGTGGAGGGGTTGGAGAGGGAGAGGAGGGTTTTGGAGGAGAGTTGGTAGGTAAGTTCGAGGGCAGATAGGTGGTGAGTGGCTTGGGGAATGGGGATGATCATGGAGTTGTGGTGATGATAAACGTGAGTGCAGGAGTTCAAGTTGGGAAATAGTTTAGTAATCATGCATGGGGTAAGGTTGGTGATAGACATCAAAGAATAGATTTCGAGTTTTGCTTGTCACAGTAGTCATTTTCTTGTGTGATACGTAAGTTATGGTCTGCATCGCCAGCTCATGGACAAGTCATGTCGTTGGTCGCTCAGAACAGAGTGAAACGAATCCGAAAGGAGACCGAAGTAATGGAGCCAACTGTAATACATCTAGCCTCCAAGGTCCCCGAGCTCATCATTTATTCCTCATCCACTGATCACACCCCGCCACCACAGTTTGGATGCCATCTATCGTCGCATAACTCCCTGACCCCGTGTGGTCTCCTACAGTTATGCCGAGGCCAACGAGCTGATGATTGGTATTCAAAGACACTCCGTCCTCCCCATATTTCTCCTTTTCTGCCGCGACGATGCTTGCGTCTGACGGCCGCAAGGTCCTGGTTGGATCGTATTTGCCATCACGCGTGAACAAGTAAGGGCAGCAGACTTCAAGGCAGTTAACCCTCTGTTCTTCGCCCCCTGCTTCATTTCGGGGAATCTGGCGACTGAACACTGCTTTCTGTCCTAAACTTGTGTGGAACTGCCCATGAACATTAGCATACCATCTTGTACTGACTTCCGAATGACAGAGATATTGGACTTGCTTACCTCGATATGGAAAAACGAGGAGTAATCGATGACCCTCCTGGGCGGACCCTGAAACAAGAACCCCTCTTGACGTACGGTTCCTACCGGCCTCAGGACATGTACCCGTGTGATCTCTTCTCCTTCGGCCAGTTTGAGTGACTGCCTTGTCGCGCCCGGGAGGCTCATCGATCCTACCTGTCTCCGAATCTTCCCGCCCCCATATTCGAAGATGAGTCCGGACATTCTTGCCACAGGATCGGCAGGCCCCCACACAACATGGATTGCCGAAAGATTATAACATGTCCCTGTCTGCCAGTCTTGCGCCTCCTGCCAAAAGATCTGTTCTGTCCGATCGGGATTGCGGAGGCCTGAAAGATATCGGTGCTTCTGCCTGTAGAGCGGGGTGAAGTAATCGTTGTGGAAGGTATATTTCCAATACAGACCCGCCTGTTGCATCTGTCAGCCAGTGTGTTTGAGGTACTCATGTTGCTTTGAGTCATGACGTACAAATTCTTCGAAGACGTTCTCCCGGAAGTGAACCTTTTCATACCCGAGTTTCTCCGGGTCGTCTGGAGGGATCTCAAAGACCTTCCCGGAACCCGTCTCAATCTTCAAGCCAGTGTATAGTTGATCAGTGCGGAAGCGGTGGGAAAAGGGATCAACCCATGGATCTCCGCTCGCTCCCACCAAGGTGCGATCTCGATCGAAAAGTCTCCACGTGGTAATGCCAACGACCCGCCCAGATTCCTGTTCAATATTAAAACTCGCAACTTCATTCAGGCATTGTCCCAAGTACACAGACTCATCCGTGTCGCTAAACTCGAAGCAGAGACCTGAAATCGTGTGAGGCTGTCGGGGTCCAGAAACTGAGCCACATGAGACGCGGATCCGGCGGATATTGTAAAGCCGGCGAACTCCGCTACTATAGCCGAACCCCAATTTTCCAACGGCGGCGTTCTTCTGGTCGTAAAACTTGTACACTGGCGGTGGTGACAGAAGCCAATGGCTTGCTGCCGCGTCCCAAACCGCAGACTGTCGGGCAACTTGGGTCTCGATAGCACATCGGAGCCCAAGGGCTTGTACAGAACCTGAGGGTTGCTTCAAGAGTGTTAGCATTAGTTCAGACATCGATATCTGCCTGATTCGTGACGTACGTGTGTGTTTGCATACAAGCCGATGATCGTTGATCCAACGGGTGGGTGAAGCATGCTCAATTCAGGGCTGACTGTAGGCGTTGTGAACGTATTTAGGAACCCCTCCGCTTCATGCTTGAAGTGGACACATCTTCCATAATTTGTGGTAATCTATTGGTTTGTTAGCTGCTGAGGGAAACCATACACGGAACAACACAAAAGTCACAAACCTTTATAGCGTCCAGCTTGTACCTTTGCGACACCAAGCCGAATAGCTCTATGTGGTCGATTACTTCGCCCCCTTTACCGTTGATGGCAAATGATGATTGAAGGCATTGACGGAACGCAATTGGAAATGAATCATACTCCTTTCGTGTTCCGTAGAATGCCTCAGCCGGCTCATCATCGTAGTAGAAGCCGAAGCCTTTGAACGATCCATACGCCGAGTAAGGATCTGTGTAAGCGACTATTCTGTTAAGTGTCTTCAGTCTCTCCCCTCTTTCCCCGCCAAAGGGGATGTTAAGGACAAAGTCTGAGCCTTGATCTTCTCGCACAGCAACTGAGCCGTGGATGCCTGGCTTCGTCCTGGGAGTGATGATATCTTGTTCGTTTTGAGGGATAGACGGACTCCACAGCACAGCCTGTAAGCGTGGTTGTGTGGCGGTCTTCACGAAGGGACCAGTGGAGATCTCCTCTTCCTCCTTGCAAACCGATGACTGGCACTCAAGCAGCTGAAGAGAGACAACTCTGCAGGCAGCCTATAGCGGTAAATGTTAGTCTGGGACATCAAAAGGCATACAGTGACGATAAAGTACTTACATCAAGCCCAGCAATGATGCCCGTTGGAAGGCCTCCGCCGGTAGGGGTAAGGTCCGCAAGACCCAAGCCACTTGTGCTTGTATCCAGATTACCCACTGTGAAAGGGTGAAGCAGGGGGGCACACTCAGGGTTAGCAACAGGCCGAACTAGAAGACCCAAGCCAACCACACCATTGGCAAGACATGCCACACGGAAGCCAGCCAACTCATCACCAGCTTTCAAGGCGACGATAGTTTCACTTTCTTGGATAATGACGCCCACTCTACAAGCCTGATCAGACCTGGCAGACAGAACCCTGATGCCACAAACATAGGGATGTTGGTCAACTCTGAGAAACGATACACCGACGCACATGGGCGCCTGTAGTGAAGGGTCTGGGAAGATGGTAGCTTGCCTAGCAAATATCGTTGTGCCAACGCTACGTTGCAATGCCTTGGTAACAGGACCACCGCGGAGAGGCAGGGGACAGACCAATCTCCCGGCTACGTGGCCCTCGGGAATGTGTACGAAAGGAGTACCTGTACCACTGTCACCGTCCGTTGACGACCATATGTGCTCAATCGCCAGAGTAATGCAACGGGACATATCTCGCAGCATGCGCCAAATCCGGCGTCTGTTTCTCAGGTTCATGACTTCAGTCACCTTGCTCAACTCGAGCCTGAGTGTAGAATGCAGTTGGCGATAGTCTGTAGGTGGCTTGGTGTCGGGAAAGGGACGGCCAGGGTAGAAGAAGCCCATATCGTTTTCACACTCGAAGCGACTGGCCCAGAAGGACCTGGGAAGCTGCAAAGGGCTCGAGACGCTCGCAACAGACCTAGATGCTAGGCGAAGGTTGCAGACGTCGGGGGAAGGGAGAAGATTCAGAATCTGGTGAATCAACTCTTCGGGGAGCGTGGAAAAGGGAGCATCTGTTGAAGATGCGGAGTGAAAGTTGGGGTTGATGGTGTAAAGGTGGTCGTTATGCTGATGGTCAGCCACTTGTGGTGAGCCATCCAGTGTTGGTAGGTCAGAGGGATCTGCCATCATGATGGCCCGGTCAGTGGGAGCGTAGTCCCGGGGCAGAACGAGATCGGCGGCGCGGTAAGGGGGTAGATCATGCGGAACCACCACCTGGTTGAGCTTGGTGAGTGGCATACACGAGAGATATCTGAACAGAGCCTCGGCGACAAGTCCAACCTGCTCTTGAGGTGTGCGGCAGGTTGTGACAGAGTCTGGAAGACCAGGCAGAATCCCAGCCAAGAACAGCTGCCAGCAGGCATCGTGGAAGACGAAGGTGAGGTACTTGGGGTGGTTGGCCTGACCGTTGCCAGACTGGCCCAAGATGGCATCATTCCGAGCCCCCAGATTGAGGAGTCCTGTGTCTGATCTGTACGGAACATCGGGATGGTGACTAGCCTGGAGCACTCCCCAACGGGTCAAATAGCCAACACCAGTGAGGAAGGGAGAGGAAGTGTCTCTGACTGCTCTCACTGCCCTAGTCTCTTGATTCCATTCCAGCCTGGGAATCGGCCCGTCGTCATTGTTGAGGTCTTGCTCGACTGGTGGGATGATGGCCTGGCAGAGATTGCATACGAGCCTGAACCTTCTCACCGCCATGGTTGTTGGATGATGGAAGCAGGGAATACAGGATTGATGGGTGGAAGATATGAATTGAGTTGTAGGTGAAAAGGATGAAGGAAAAGACAAAGAGAGGATGAAAGATGAAGAATGAGAAGCAAGTGAAAAGTTCCACGTTATAAAGTACCATGTGAAGGTACAGTACCGTCCGTCGAGGCGCTGTTGCCTAGAATTGGTACCTGTTGTGTTAGTGGAATCATGGGAAGGAGTCATCGCGGGTTGTAACACTGCAACTTCCCCTGGCGTATAGAGTGGAACATGTCGGGTTTTCAGTTCTTCAAGGTACCACAAGCAATTTCGCATGCTAAAAACTTAGTTACGAATCGCCATCTGCTTCTTGAGAAGAGTAAATAATGTTTTGAAGCCGTTGCCGGAGAAGAGCATCAACACATTGTTAGTTATAGAGGTACATGACCGTCTCCGCAGCGGACAGATGACACCCGGACCTGCAGCCGTAGCGGGGCCCCGGGAGCTGTCATCCCCGCAGCGGGGTCTGCTGAACGGCGGCCCGCTATGGGGAGTGGCCCTCTGTACATAGCCCCGTCGTCCTCTTCTCGAAACCACTTCCACAACACCACAGGCAGATTCCCAACAAGCTCAATACACAAAGATGAAATCTTCGTTCCGCAGATCCGTCATGTCCTGCAGCGCGTTATCCTCCTCGAGCGACCGTTGCTGGTGGGCATCAGCACCCCCGATCCCGCCTTCTTCGACCTCGACCGCCTTGCTCGTCTCCAGTTGACTGTTGCCAACCATTGATTCGTCCACGACCTCCGCCGTCTTTCCCAACTCCTCCCGCCTTCGAGCATGCCGGCGATTGAGAAACATGAGGTAGAAAGGGATCAGGGCCGACAGGATGCCCACCAGGACGAACATGATCAGGTCGGCAATCAGGCCGGGTCGGTAAAGAGGCGCTTGGTCGGTCGAATACAGCAGAGGGCCGATGACGTTGCCCGTGCACATTCCGATAAACACCATGGCCGACGTGCACTTCTTTTTGGTGTCGCCTCCCGTGTTCTGGGCCTGCCATGCGTATATCAGCGGCGTAATGGCGGCCATGCACGACACTAGGTAATAGCCAAACAACAAGACGCCCTTGTGCTCACGCGACACCGTCAGCATCAGGATGGTTCCGATCGTGGGCAGGACGCTGACGCCAGCAATCACCAACCCCTTGCGCTGGAACCTTGTGGCTAACCAGCCAGTGCCGACAATGGCAACGACCTGGATCACGCCGAACGGAATGTTGAACAGGATGGTCTCGAAACTCGAGTATCCAAACGACCTGACGATGAGGTTGCCAAAAGTCCCAATGCCGCCACTGGCGATGCTGTGTCCCAACGTCAGTTTGGTGTTCTTTTTGCTAACCTAGACCTGTAACAGAAACGGACAAAAAACACTTACGAGATCGCAACGATAGCGATAAACCAACACCATGTCTTCAAGTCCAAGAGTGTTTCCACCACGTGGTCCCATCGCCATGTCCTCGACGCGACACCCATCTGGTTCGCTCTGAGCCGCTCCACCGCAATGACCTTCTCCCGTTCCTTGAGATATTTGGCCTCCATCGGCGAGTCCGGCATAAAGATCAAAACAATAACGGAATACATGACTGTCAAGAGGCCGCAGAACAAAAAGATAATCTGGTAGCGGAACATCTTGTCGCTGTGGATATGACCCAGGCCGTAGGTGAAGAGGCTGCCCACGATAAAAGTCACACCGTTCATGGCGTTCCAGTAGCTCGTTCGCAGAGTCTGTTCGCTCCGGCGCCACCACATTTGCGTGACAGCAACGCAGCTCGGCGCGATCATGGCTTCAAACGACCCAAGCACGAAGCGCATCCCGAGCAAGGACTTGAAGTCGGTACAAGCAGACATGATGGCAAGAGAACAACCCCAGAGAAAGATGGCGGCCGCAATCACCTTGCCGGTGGGGAGCTTGACGAGAATGAAGGCTGCTGCGGGCTGCCAGAAGAGCTGCGCGAGGTACAAAATGGAGCCCAGCCAGGAGTACTGCTTGCCCACCAGGTGTGCGTCGTCGGTGATCCCAAAGATGGAGACATAACTGAGCGAGCTTTTGTCTAGCTGCTGGAAGAAGTATGCCCCGAGGAGCAAGGGCAGAACACGAAGGTCGATCCGGCGCAGAACGGCCTTTTCCTCTTCGGTGGTGAAAGATGTTCCGCCGTCGGCATGGCTCGCAAGGAACTCTGTAGCCTTGTCGCGGACTATCCTTATGGTGGGCTCGTCATGGACAAGCGCAAGAGTGATATCGTCCTGTCCCTTCCCCTGGTCTGCAGCCATGGTTGTCTTCGGTCAAGGTTTTGTTGTTAATGTGGGATCTTGGCCAGTGCTGGATCGTCGTCCAAATAACTGGCCCAGCGGGCAATGTCTCGTCTGATCCTCAGAGGGTGGCCATTTGAGATAAAGGGCGCTGGGCCATCGATCGCCTTGTTTTACCCCGAACCACACCACGTGCCTGGCAAAAGGGTTGGGTATTTCCCAGGAGTCTGGGACGAACCACGGAGGCATCGACAGCCCAGCCACTTCCTCATCTAGTGACAGTACAGCCAAAGAAAAGCATCCTCAACGTCAGTGGCTGTAAAGTTTGGATGGCTTTCCAGGTAGGTTGGTCACCTGCCGTCCCTTCGTCTACAACAACTACCTTGGTCGTGATATGTCGACTTTCGTCCTGTGTTTCACCAACCCAATCCCATGTCATGATCTAGCTCTCTCCGCACTTCCCCGCGTTTTGGGGGGTGAAGGATGCAGTGATGTCGGGGTGCATGCCACCATTCCTCCCATCAAGCCGGCATCCGTGCCGATCTATTCGTCCTCTTCAGCCTAATGTTCGGGGTCTGAGTTATCTATGACCGAGGGGCACGGGGCGAGCCAACCGAGGAACATGATAGACATCCATCTTGACACTGGGTGCTATTCGATTCTCTTTTCCTCTTAACGCTCCACGCCTCGTGCCTTTTGCTTCACACAACTGACATTCTCCTGGCTGGCCCCCAACACTCCGCGGAAGAGCCTTCACACGACTCAACTCCCTCCCAGCTGGCTGGATCTGAACAGCCACCCTCAAGATGAGCGAAGCGTCCCAGTCCGTTGCCAAAGGCGGCACGAGAAGAAAACGGTACGCCATCGTTGGCACTGGTGGCCGAGCCGGGTTCTTCTACAATGCCATTGCAACCGATTACAGCTCAACCTCGTGCACTGTGGGGCTATGCGATACGAATCAGATCAGGATGGACTACGCCAACAGCCGGCTCGAGGCTCTGGGCCACGGCAAAGTGCCCACCTTTCTGGCCACTGAATTTGATGCGATGATCAAATACACTGCCCCGGACGAGGTGATTGTGACCTCGATCGACCGCACTCATAACATCTACATCGTCCGCGCCCTTGAGCTCGGCTGCAACGTCATCACCGAAAAGCCCATGACCATCGACGCCCCACGATGCCGCGACATCTTCTCAGCAGTTGATCGCACGGGCGGCAAGGTCCGGGTCACCTTCAACTACCGCTATGCCCCGCACAACACCAAAGTGTTTGAGATCTTGCGCTCCGGCGCCATCGGCACCGTGACCTCCATCCACTTCGAGTGGCTTCTCAACACCTCGCACGGCGCCGATTACTTCCGGCGCTGGCACCGCGACAAGAAGAACAGCGGCGGCCTGCTCGTCCACAAGTCCACCCACCACTTCGACCTGGTCAACTTCTGGCTGCAAACCCGTCCTCTGTCCGTCTACGCCCAGGGCGACCTCAAGTTCTACGGCAAGGAGAACGCCGAGAAGAGGGGCGTGACCAAGTTCTACAGCCGCACTCGCGGCAGCGAGGTCGCCAAGGAAGACCCCTTTGCTTTAGACTTGGAGACTATCCCGGCCCTCAAGGCACTGTATCTCGATGCCGAAGGCGAGGATGGGTACTATCGCGACCAGAGCGTCTTCAGCGATGGCATCAGCATCGAGGATACCATGAACTTGTTGATCCGGTATCGCAACGGGGCGGTCATGACGTACTCGCTGACGGCTTACGCTCCGTGGGAAGGGTTCCGCGTGAACTTTAACGGGACGGGCGGCAGGTTGGAGATGGAAGTGGTGGAGAATAGCTATGTCAATTCGGGAGGGGACCAGGCTCTGGAGGGGGCGTTGGAGAAGAGGACTATCCTGCTGAGGCCGCTATTTGAGCAGCCGAGGGAGATTGAGATTGAGAAGAGTAAGGGCGCGCATGGTGGAGGGGATAGCATGTTGCTGAATGATTTGTTTGGAGAGCCGACGACGGATGAGTACATGCGCGCGGCGAGCCATGTCGATGGCGCGGCGTCGATATTGACGGGGATTGCGGCGAATCGGTCGATTGAGACGGGGCAGGTGGTGTTTGTAGATGATATTTTGAAGGTGCCGGAGAGGTGATGGCATTTGAGGGGGCAAATGGTCGTAAGAATAAACCGAACATGTTACTGTCAGTACATTACACCTTGGGTATACTCTATCACGCATCTAAGCGTCTTTGTCATGCCTTTGAACCCAACCTCTAGGCAGTTCTTGGAAGGAAGAAGCCCTAATGGACTCTGGCCGATGTGTTTCTAAATCATTGTGATCCCTATCACAGTTTTGTAACGGCCTTTTCCAGCCACCACGACCGGTATTGGACTACTGTCCTTGTTCGGTTTATTCTTACGACCGCTCGCCTACGTCTTCTCCATCACCGTCGTCGTCCATCGGTGGGGACGGCGAGCGTCCAAGCACCCAACTACCAAGCTCTGGGGTAATGAGTTACCATATGGAGTTACATCGCGAGCAAATAGGAGCGCTTGAAACAAAGACTATTCCCCTTCGTTTCCCCCTTTCAGTTAAGACCTGTCCCCAAAAGCGCGGGGTTTAAGCGACCTGCCTGTCCACCGCAACCGCTTTGAGCGAAGTGGCAAAGAAACCGATCTGGGTCTGCTGGCCTGTGATGGCTTGGATGAACGTGGTGATTCGCGTAAAAGTCTGGGGTAACATCTCATGCGACTGCATGTGTTGTGGAGTTGACAGACCGAGGTTTTTCTCCAGACCAGACCTTTTAAATCCGCTCATAACCGGTCCTGCTCTGCACGACCGTTGGTAATATTGTCGTCGCGGACCATCTGGTGTTCTAGCACCTTTTTCACCTCTTCCACCACCACGAACCCAAGTGTCCAAACCACCAAGCCCATCCATCATCACAACGCCGACCGCCGTCAACATGGGCTCCCCCCTCGCCCTCTGGACTTACCTCGTCCAAACCTACTCCCCCCACCAAATCGAATTCTGGGGCACCCTCCTAACCCAACTCCTCTTCTTCTGGATCCCCGCTTTGTCGTACACCTTCCTTGACCCTCTCTTCCCTACCTTCTCCGCCCGACACAAGATCCAACCGCCCTTCAAACAACCTTCCGCCGCCGAAATCAGACACTGCGCCCTCATCGTCCTGCGCAACCAATGCTTCAACATCCTCTCCTCCTTAACGCTAACCACCCTCGCCATCCGCTCCGGCTCCTCCTCTCGCTTCCGCATCTCGGCGACGCCACCAACAGTGACCGAAATGGCCTGGCAAATCCCCCTCTGTATCGTGTCTCGCGAATTCATCTTCTACTACATCCACCGCCTCTTCCACACCCCGCGCTTCTACAAGATGATCCACAAGAAGCACCACGAGTTCACTGCGCCCACTGCTTTGTCCGCACAATACGCGCATCCCGTAGAACACATCTTCGCCAACACTTTACCCATCGCGATCCCGGCCATGGTCTTGGGTGTGCATATCCTGACGTTTTGGACGTTCTTGGCGATCATGTTGGTCGAGACGGCGACGGTACATTCGGGTTATGATTTTAAATTGTTGGGACTGTTGGAGATGGCGAGGGATCATGATGCCCATCATGAGCTGTTTAATGTCGAGTTTGGTGCGATTCCGGGGTTGATGGATAAAGTGCATGGGACGGATTTGAGGAGTAGGAGGAGGAGGAGGGAGGAGAGGGAGAGGAGGGCAAGGGAGGGGAAGGAGGGGAATGGGGTGGGTGAGGGGAAAGTTGTGGAGAAGCTGGAAAGAAGGGATTCGGGGGTGGAGATGTTGAAGGAGGATTGAAGGTGGTGATCTTGGGAAGTTGCAATGGGATACGGGAAGTGGAAAGGAGGCTCAAGACACAGAAATGTTTGTTTCACAGTGTCCGGTGCGAGCGCATGTTCGTACGGTCCCGGCGTGTAAGCTGCATGTCAAAGAAGATGATGACAGCGCCTAAAAAGCGGGTTTGGTGATGACGGCTGCACGACTCTAAGCACTTTATTCGAACGGGTGTGGCTGACGGTGATGTGCACGATGTCTGGGAATTGCAGTCATGATCAAATGCTCTGCTGCAGGTCCAAGCAAAAAAATGATGGTCTCAAGATTGGTTGGTATCAGGGAGTAAAAGTTTAAGCAACAAGATGGAAGAGAAAAAGAGCAAAAGAAAAGATAACTCGATCCACCCAGGGGTCGAACCTGGAACCTCCTGATTCGTAGTCAGACGCTCTGCCATTGAGCCAGCGGACCTTGTTGAATGCTTGCCCCAAACCAGTAACTTATAATCCTGGCTGATTCCCCTTCCTCCCCAGGATTTCACCCATCACCGCGGACACCACCCCCCTTCTCCCCCCTACCCAACAGTAGTATAAGCACAAGGCTGATAATCACTAGCATTCCCCCCCTTACTCAACGGAATCACCCCCACCGTCTCCCCATTCTCACAAACGCAATGGTTTCCCACCCCATTATCCGGATCCGCCGCATTCGAACAGAATGGCGTTCCAGTCAGCGAAGCGATGGGGACCGTCGTCCACTTGGGGGAAGTAAACGTTGTCAGGTTTGCGAACGGAGTAGTCTTGAATGTAAACGACGTGCATGATGTTCTGGATGGCTTTGTAGATGACGGCTTGACGGTTTTGGACACGACGGTGGTGGTAAAGGAAGTGAGTGTCTTGATTACGGAGATGGTCGTGGTTTCATCTGTGGCTGGACTGCTGGGCGTTGGGTAGGTGTTGTGGTCTCCCCAGGTGTCGGAGTAGCTGGACCAGGTGGTATAGGGGGTGGTGAAGTTCCAAGTGGTAGTGGGTATGGTGAAATTTGAGGACGTGGTGGTGTCGGAATCTGTGTTGTAAGGGTATTCTGGTGATGTTGTTGATGAGAATGTGGATGTTGAGTCCGTGCTGCTGTGTGGTGTTGGTCGTGGTGGCCAGAATGGTGGGAGGGAGGTGTAGGACTCTGTGAAGTAGTATTGTGTGGTTCCGTCCTCGGTTTGGGTGCTGGTCAAGGCGCTGGGGACGTCCCGGATTACATGTTTGTGTCTTGGTGGTCCTGACAGTCCTAGAGAGACCCCTGAGAGGAGGAGGATGAGGAGGGCGTGGGCTGTGCTGAACGATTGCGGAATCATTTCGAAGTGCTGCAGCGGTTCTGGTAGGTGAGGGCTATTTTGTACACGTTGAAGCTAAATGTGAGCCAGACTCTGACTGATAACCGGCAAAGCTCGAGTAAACAGTTCCAAACATCTATGCAAAAAGCTGACATCTAATACCTACCCATATAAGTTCCCATTGGGATACTTCGGGACATAAGACCACCAAGGCGAAGATTGTAACCGGCACACGATGGGTGAAACGATACACCAGCTGTCAAAAAGTCGTGGCCGCGTTTGCTGTATCACAGACACATTTGCTACCATCCTCCAGTTATTGTGCGGTCCTTTGTCGATTCTGGTAGCTGGATCCCTTGGTAACCGTTGTCACAGGTAGCACAATGCTCTGTAGCTCCGCTCAGATGGAGCTGAAAGCACATCGTTGTAGGCTTGTTCGCTTGCCATCGTGCCAGTTAACTCGGGGATGTTGTATTCTCGACAAGGAACACCCGTGTGGTATGGCAACTTGGCGGAACATCCGTCGAGCGATCATGCCACAAAGGATTTGATGTGGTGCCCATTCTAGCTGTGAGCCAGTTGAGCATACGCAAGGATCCTAAGTAGGCAGAGCTAGCCATGAAGATAGAGGAGTTTGCGTCGGCATTGGGTAGGGGGAGGTCATGGATTGAAGATTTCCCCAGGTGATTAGGCCTGCAAGCCATCGAGTGCTCGTAAGAATAAAGCGAACATGGACAGTCCCAATACCACTCGCATTGGTTAAGAAAGGCAGTTGCAAAACTGCGATATGCCTCGTAATAAATTAGAAACACGTCGGCCAGAGTCTATTAGGGATTGTTTGATCCTGGAAATGTTTTGGACTTCGGTCCGCATGTATAATGAAGATGTATAAATGCGTGGTAGAATGTCCCAAAGGTGTGATGTATTAGACTGCGGAGTATTCGAATTATTCGTACGACCGCTCGGCCATCAATTTCGACGTACTGTGTATAAAACTTGTCGAGCGCATGCCAGAGAAGCCTTCTCTCGAAGATTCCTTCCGGGTTGCCAGTTGAGAATTGATACCAGGGATGCGGGAGCAGAGATAAATGAGTAAAAAGTCCGTCCTCTATCCGCTCAACATGGTCGACAGCAGTCTTGTAGAACATGATCTTCCGAGGAATCGAGAGCCTCAATTCCACGTTCGTAACCTGCATGTACTGCGTATTTCCGAGCAGACTGACGGATTTCGTCCTCATGTCTGCCTGACGACTGACTGCCCACTGCATATGTCGACCTGGGCGGGCACCAATCCTGGAGCTTGGACAATTCCTCCTTGGGCTGGAAACTTGGACAACCGTTGGTCATCATTCGCCAGCATCCATCGAAGCAAGAAGAAGAGATCACCAACACCAATCAGCAGCCGGTGTAACGTGGACGAAGACCCTTGCCACGACCATGACCAAGCGACTCCTCTCAAGAGCAGCACCGTCCCAGAGGCCACGGCTGCCTAACCACGAACGAGTCCAGAAGGCACTTGACTTTATATTTTTGCTCGTCTTAATTGGATTCTGGGTTGTCTTTTTTCACATATTGCGGTTTTTTGTGCACTTTGTTCGCGATGCTTTGATCAGCTCCTCCGAGATACCACGAACATCCTCTCCGACGCCAACCATGACGATGCTCAACGACTGGGAGAACATTAGCAGCGACGGCAAGGGCCAAGGTTCCGAATACCCAAAGACCGATATCTATATGGGCAGCAGTGACGCTGACCCCAGCCCAGCCTACCAAGAAGCAGAACATCACGACAACATGTTCCCCCATCTCCCCAACCAGCCGCCTCGGCTGGTTATCATCGGCGCTACCTGGGGTGGCGTCAGTGTTACAGACGACATACGGGCCATGGTGGCATCCGACGACAGCATCACCTTCGACATGTACAATCTCTACAACGTGTTGACGCCCGATCCAGCTTACGGAACCGTCAAAACCTTGACAGTGCTCTACCAATTCGAGGGGTTGAACAACAACGGGGGAGTGCACCTACTCAACATTCCCGAGCATACCGCCGTCCTCAGTATCTGGGCCGACAAGCACACGGAATCGACAGATCAAGAAGCCGCAGAAGAAACATCAGATTTTGTACAAACCATCCACCGGCCGTGGCGGACAGGACTTCCCTACAACGGCTCGGTGGAGATCTTGGCGGCGTTGTACGGGCCGGAACGCATCGAGACGCAGTCGGTGTTGCAGGAACTGGCCAAGTTCTTCGAGGGGAGAAGGGGTCAGATCCGCATGACGAACGCTTTTTGGAAGAAGGATACTTGGCCGGGTGTTAGGAAGTCGTGGACGGTGTACTTTCGGTTTGCGGACTCGAAGCGGATTCAGGCCATTACGGGCATGGAGGACGGCGCGCTGGAGGTGCCGTGGGGGAGGTTCTAATGGGAGAGGAAAGGTCATTCGGAGAGGATCATAACCAGAGAATATTTGCTTTCTATTCATAGACTCAAGACGGTCAGCATGGCTTGAATACGGAGGGGAGAATTGTGGTCTTTCTGGTGGTTGGGCTCCAAGTTGGACATAGGAGGGTTAGGGTTTTGGCATATCACTTACACTACACGCGAAGATACTGGTACCTTAGCTGCATCGTCTGGGGTCTGGGCGGGGGCTGGCCACTGCCCGCAAGAAACGGGCAAGAAGACAGAACTTGATGGGGAGAAAGGTGGTTCGGGATTGAATCCTCTGACTTACATCACAGCACTTGATAAACGCTTGATAGCAGATATTTTCCACGTGCTGTACGTTTTGCAAACAACAACCAGGCAAAGCTTGGCCTGATCGGGGGAAGTAATCCACTAACCTCCACGCCGGTGTTGGTGGCTGATAAGGAGATACCCAAGTGGAGTTGAATAGAGTGTGGGCTGTGAAAGGAACAGAAAGGAAAGATCTGCCGCTCACCGAGCCGTTATCAGCAAAGAGCGTGAGCAGAGCAGCACTCCAGCAATCAGAGATAAGGAACAGTGAGGTTGGCGTTTGGGGACGGGATCGGAGGTTGGCAATGCCGCAGCATCCTCCTCTTGACGCGTTGGCATGAAATCGATTTGGATCTTGAACACGGAATCGTCAGGACGCTCATATTGTGCTCGGGCAGCTTCAGCAATCGAGGATCAAGTGGATGATTGTGTTTGTTGTTGTTCATGGAGACTGCCGTCGATGACGAGACCTGGGGGGCTCACTCGGCGCTCAGACACAGAAGGAGAGACCGATTGGGGGCCTGGGCTTGGCACATCGACCCCGCACTATCACGGGCTCGTGCAGCGGAAGGCACGCTCCCTCACTGCAGCTCGGCGAACACACCCCGGCCGGCATCTTCTCCGAACGCGGGGGGAATTGGGGAACTCGGGACTGCGCAATCCGATATCACCACTTCTCTCAGCGTCGCAGTGTCAAACTCGGACCGGCATTTAGAGTTCAAGACAACTCGAAAGCCCGCGATAACAGCATGGAGCTGACCTCGCTCATGGCTTCTCGAACAACCCCAAACCACTTCAGCCTCTTCTTAACCCAAATGGGAATAGAAGTACAGCAATCGGGAGAACGACAATGCTACCTTGGGGTCCCAAGAGGTACCTAGGGACCTAGGGTGGCCGTGGGCCGGCTAGTAAGACAGACCCTGTCCGGTACATCACCATCTCGACCTGCAGGTCCATCATCCACACCCCGGACACTACCTCTAGCTCTTATGGCACAGCAGCTAATCCTTTCGGTCCTACGATAAGACATCCGGGGCCCATGCATATCGGATCTTACTCTCAGCTTGCTCAAAATATTGGTAGACGAATCGGTCAGTGTTGGAAAGACCATGACGTACAGCAATCTCCAATGAGCATCTCACGCCAGCGTGGCACACAAGGCAAGCCATCTCAAGGCAAGCCAAGTCAAGGTAAAATATACCGCTTCTACTCATTAGAACCGGTTTTTTCTAGTCCAGGAAAGGCTTAGTGATCGTGGGGCTCAACCCAACTCACCGCAAGTCGCGAGATGGCATGCAAGTGACAGCTAGGATCGCGCACGTTTCCTTTCCCTCTTGAGTCTAGCTCCCGCTTATTAGAAAAAACCGGTTCTGATGAGTAGAAGCGGTAGGCAAGTCAAGGCAAGTTAGATATACCCTTCTAGCATACCGTAGAGACTCGCGAAATTGGCAATCGTCCTATCCCTCTTTGAGCGCCGGGCAGGGCAGAAATCTGTACAGGGCAAGCCCGAGCCTGTATATTGAAACGCACGCAGGTTAGAGTTGTGGGCGTTGTCCTCGAGTTTTCACTAACGGGACCCATATATGAGTTGCTTATCGCGCTTACGAAACAGGGATAAAGCGGTCCGTGCCAGCCCGGCACCAGCTACAAGTTCAATCTCCAACTTTCAAGTTTCAAACCCTCGTATTCCACCCACCGCAGCCCGATATAAAGCAAAGCAGTGCAAAAAGCCGGCTTCTAGGCCAGCTGCGTTTCGTAGATGCGTTTCCGTTCTTGCAGTGTTGATATTGCTCGAGATACTTGCGGTTCGACAAAATTAGAGGTACTTGGACTTGGCGAGAAAAGATGGAAAAAAGCGCCAAGGCTGTAAGCGGGATAATCGACACCGATTCACTGGATCTGGGGAGCATTATCGAGGTCCTGGGTATTAACCGCATAGTCGCGCATACCTTCAACACCTTCTTTTCCAGAAACACGTCCAACTCTTCGCACTTTCCATCAGAAAGTGCAGTTTTTGCTGCATCACCAGGTTCAGCAGGTCCTATATTGATAGGAAACTCATTTTCGCAACTTAGCTGGCCCCAAAACGGAGCCTTTTGAGTGAATTGTTGCATCCTAAGTCTAGGTTGCAGAGCATCTTTGCTGGAGGAACATGTCTTGAAAACAAAAGAGCTCTATGCAGCTTCCCAAATAGGCTTAAACGCAGGACCTCTTTAAATACCCCCTACCCAGATATACCAGATATATCTGCTGGTGTATGCGTGCTTACGGAGCATCGCGTTCTGCCCTGCCCGGCGCTCAAAGAGGGATAGGACGATTACCAATTTGGCGAGTCTCTATAGTATTGAGTGTGCGTTTTGGTGCGGTAACCCGGGTGCCTGGGTGAAAATGTACGTGCAAAGATTTATCCAAGTCAACAAGGCAAGGCAAGTCAAGTCACAAGGCAAGGCAATTTTGTGGTTATCCTAATAATGCAAGGCAAGTCAGACCCCTGACTTGCCTTGACTTGGCTTGTGTGCTACGCTGATCTCACGCAGTGCTCCCAATAAGCCGAGCTGAGCTGAGCTTGAGGTCCAGCTTGGCTCGGCTCGTCTCCATAGGAAGGCTAGCTCGGCTCGTAGACAAAATATCTGGGCTCGGCTCGGCTGAGTAACGACTCGGCTCATTGGGAGCACTGATCTCACGTATCTCTTCCTATGCCAGGAACGGCAACACGAGAAGGTACCTGCTGATCATGTCTGGGGAAGATATAAGCTGGCGATGCCTCCCCCAGACTCGACATGAGGACATCAGCAACTGCTACACCACCAGTCTCTGCCCCAAAGTTGTGCTCACCAGGCAACAATGGGTTTCCTCGACACTCTCAGCCCCCGAGCCATTGTGGCCTCGGCCTTGGTACTGAGCTCCCTCGCCTATGATGTCGTCGCTCGACCTAGCCCCGAACCCAAAGCCGACTGGGTACGAAAAGGCCCTGCTCGCAAGAAGATGTCAAATCACATCAAACGTGCCATTGAGGGCCAGAGCCACACTCGACGAGCCGAAGAGGTCCCTTGCGCMGATGTCCTAGCAAAATCCATCACTGCTCCCAAGCCCAACATCTGGGGAGAGCTGACAGGTGAAGAGATTTCATCGGTGGTAGAGTGGCTCTTTGCGCAGGAAGAATTCAACCTGACTGTCACCGAGGAGGCTGGACCATGGGATAACACTATGTGAGTCTAAGACACTCGACAGGAGCTCTTTGCAAATGCTAACTACCAATAGCCAACTTGTCGAGGCCATGTGGCCGAACAAGACCGATGCCCTTGCCTTCATTGATGGCGATGCGCCTGCTCCTACCAAGTACGCCCACGTCCTGTTGAACAACCGCGCGACGGAGAACCCCTACTACGCCGACATCCTCGTCGGTCCTCTCACTCTCGACGACACAACCGTATCATGGGAGCCCCTTACTTTCCCCTACAACAAGCCCAGCGGTGACGGAAAGGTCCATAACCTTGATGCGGACGTCGACATTGTATACGAAGAATGGATCTGGAAGATTAGCGCCTCTATTGCCGATATCACTCTCGACCTATGGAACGGCACGGCCTTGGGTCTGGAAAACGATACCCTCGACATCTGGGGTATCGACCCCTTGTGGCAGGATGATGGCAGGATCATTCGGTGGGACGGCTTCTGGGGTCTCCCGGACGATGTCTTCGATACCGAAACCCTGCTGCCTCAGGGTCTGTATTTCATGTCCGACATCACCGGTCGTGATCCTAGCAAGTGGTCGCTCGAGGGATGGCTCTACAACGGCACCTTCTATGCCACTACCGAAGAGTTCCGTGATGCGTACTGGAGCTCTTGCTTCAAGAAGAACGGCCCCAATATCCCCGGTGCCTGGTCGGCCACTGATAACAACGGAGATGTTCCTCCTCTGGATTACAACCACCCCCCAACCATCGTTGCTCCGGCTGGCGCGAGATACGGCGTCGATCATCAGCAAAAGTACGTCGAGTGGATGGACTTCAGCTTCTACATCGGATTCACCCGTGATACTGGCATGGCTCTATATGACATTCGCTACAAGGGTCAAAGGATTCTGTACGAGCTTGGTCTGCAGGAGGCATTGGCTCACTATGCCGGTACCGACCCGTTGAACTCTGGCGTTGCCTACCTTGATTCCTTCTACGGCTTTGGCCCCTACGCCTTCGAGCTCGTCCAGGGCTATGACTGCCCCACGCACGCCACCTACATCAACTCCTCCTTCTACGTCTCGGAGACCACCCACACGCACATCAACAGCATCTGCATGTTTGAGTACGTCTCCGATTACCCGATCCAGCGTCACACCACCAGCCGTTACACCTCGGTGACCAAGAACACGTACTTCGTTGTTCGCTTCGTCTCTACCGTCGGCAACTACGACTACTCCATCAGCTACTCGTTCTTCCTTGACGGCTCCATCTCGGTTGATGTCCGCGCCTCGGGTTACATCCAGGCCGCCTACTTCGCCGGCAACGAGGACTATGGCTTCAAGATCCATGATAACCTTTCCGGCAGCATGCACGACCACGTGCTTAACTTCAAGGCTGATTTCGACATCCTTGGCACAAACAACTCTGTGCAGCTGATGACCATGGCGCCCACTACTGTTACGTACCCCTGGTCTAAGGGCAAGGCCAGGAACACCATGCACCTGGAGAGATCGTTCGTTGAGGACGAGGACGAAGGCCGGTTCAACTGGGCTCCCAACCAAGCCACGCAAGTCATTGTTGTCAACGAGGACGTGAGGAACAAGTACGGCGAGTTCCGTGGTTACCGTATCCTCCCGTCCACCGCCACTGCCCACTTGACCGTGCTTAACTCTACCAACCTAGCCAATGCTGGCCGCTGGGCTGAGTACGACATCCAGGTCACCAAGCACAAGGATACCGAGCCCAAGGCCGCACACCCCTACAACAGCCAGGACGTGCACGACCCGCCCATTGACTTTTCCAAGTTCTTCGATGGCGAGAGCCTCCGTCAAGAGGATCTCGTCCTGTGGCTCAACCTGGGCATGCACCACGTCCCGCACACGGGCGATCTTCCCAACACGGTCATGACTACCTCGCATGCTGGTGTGCAGTTCATGCCCAGTAACTACTTTGAGGGAGATGAGAGTCGCAAGACGGTCAACCAGGTCCGCATCAACTACTCGGATGGCAAGGCGAGCGAGGTCGAGACATTTGGACAGAAGACCAAGGCCGAGGACTACCAGGGAACCTGCAAGCTGGTGTTCGAGCCGGTCGAGGCGGATCTGTGGGGCTACACTGGTGATATCGTGGTGAGGAAGTTCCCCTATGATCCTAACAACCCGTGGTTCCAAACCGACTCCATCGTTTAGACCAGCAGGGTGTGTGTAGCAAGTGTTGCTTCTGTGACGAGATAACGAGATATGATATGAGGGGTTTGGATAATGGTAGTCAACGATAGTAAAGATTGCATTTCCTTGTCTTGTTTATGGCACATCGTGATTCTGAGTTCCTGTCCTGCGTTTACCGGTTGATCTGGCCTTGTGTCTGATCGGCCATGGCATAAAATAACGCTTACCTGTTGGAGTTGATGCAGCTTACCTTGCTGTTTGTTCTGATCTTTAATCTGACACTCGGCTGGACTTGTTCTCGATCTGTCCGTCCAGAGTATGGGCTATGTATGTGTTATGATGTTGTCGAACCGTGGACAGCAAGACCCCATGTCAAGTAACCCAGGCAATTGAAATCGGGGGTTAAAATAAGTGAAATCAGACTCCTTGGCTTGATTTAGGTGCCGTGCCTTATAGGTAACGCCTTTGGCGATGTACTGTGTTGAAATGCTGCACTCCGACCTCTTAGCGTGTATGGCATTTGCAACGATGATCAACACAGTTGGTCGTGAGCACAACGCCCGCTCAACAGGCCAGTACCTCTATGGGTGGATTTTTAGTGGAAGTTAAGGGGTGAGGTAGTTCATCGGTAGCTCCTGCCATACGTAGTGGTGTAGACTGTAGACCTACGCCCAACATAGGTCGTGTAGAATTTTTGTTGGATCGAAACTCGAATCTGGCTTTGACATAACTTGCTAGACAACCTCCAAGCCAACCACCACAACAACGATAGCCACTATGCCTGTGCAGACGAGATTGGGACCATAGGGGCTGGAGCACCCGCCACAGCTTTGCATGGATATCTTCATGTTCGCGCGGATGGATGTGTTGAACTCACAACGAGGAAGCTCGAGGAGGAACAAAGTGAAAATAGTACCCTGTCGTCGGAACCGACCAAGACTGAAGCGCCTCGTTGTATAGGACAGAATCGCCAACATCCAAGATGGAATGACCAATATCTAGACGATATCGTCCAACATCTGGAGAAAAGGGTTTAATGTCTAGGAAGAAACTAGCTCTACATGTAAGGAAATGGAGGATGAAATTCAGGGTGGGGTACCAGGGTACCATGTCCAAGTGCACGCTCCAACTGCCCCTTTCGTCAATACGGTCAATTGTGATTGGATGAGCATGACAGACTGACAGGCGGCGGAGGTGCACGCTCGATGAACCGCAGCATCTCTCTTTGACATTGTTTTGACATTCTCTGGTATCACAACCTTGAACTCTCCCTTGCTTTTTAGTTTCAAGGACCACTTGAGTAATCTCTTAGAGGAGACGGGCTGTGACAAGGGCAAGATATCGGGCTTGGAACAAAGAGTTCAATTCAGCTGATAATCTTTGGTCTCGAAGGCCTTATTGATCCTTTCAACCTCCAGAGGAAGGCTGGGCTTCAAGGCCTCCTTATACCAAAGAGGATCAGTACGTACCGAGCCTTTGTGGCCTGAGGCCATAAGGCATCGAGACAGAGCTATCTAGTTGATCTGCATACATGTAGATCCTCATAAATGCCTTCATCCATTTTCCTGCTTCCTTTTGGCGCCGGCCTTCGCCAGTCTGCCTCGTCCTTACTCGATTGGCTGAGGTTGCTCYCGTGATGACTGGGGTTGCAGGGAGCCCAGGTAAGTGATGCTGATGACAGGGAGGTCAGGTCCAGGCGAGGCTGAGTGTTGATGCCCTATCCCTGGGTTGTGGGCAAATGTCCGTGTGACACGGGCACACTATTTTAGCTAGTCACCAGCCTACCCAGCTTGGTATGAGTGATATGGGGTGCTCGCTCGATCCGTGGCCCAGATGGCCGGAAAGTGGTGTTGGGATTGGAACCGCGTTCGTGTTGGACTCGCGAGCTACTGTCATGATCGAATCCATGTTATTCTCGCTTTGCTGTGGCTGAATTGTCTTTCACGTTGACTGAGACTCTAGTAGTACCATGCTGATCAAATATATCATCCTCACTTTCAAGGTGTATTGAGTTCAACTTGTCTCGCTCTATGGTTACCTCTTCCCCCGTCTTCCAAACGTGTTGCTGTCAAACCTGACTGACAGAGCCCAAGGTCCCAAAGGCCAAGACAGCCACAACAAACCGCAGAGCACGGACCGCAGTCTGCCAAAATGTCAAAAAGGGAAGGAACCCAGGATGAATAATTTGTGTCTGATAAGTCAGAAGGTTAAGAGGGAAGGTGCGGTGCAGCAAACTTCTGCCTGGAGTTCAATGCCCCTCATTTCTACCTCAAGTCATCTCGCGGTCGACAATCCACAAGTCGGGTTGTCAACTTGCCATCCTACATCCCATCGACACCCATACTATCGACGCGCAATCTTCGAACTCTCCTTCATCGCAGGACCTGCCATTTGTCCAACAATCTTCGTACACCGTATACATTGTCAACAAGCTGACGTAATGACTCCTAAGCGCAAAACTCCTCCGACCGATGGTCTATTGGTCGCTGAACAGCCGGCCAAGAAGACAGCGACGGAGAGGGTGGCAGGAGAAGGCGATGATCAATCACCGCAGGCAGAGTCGTCGACACAGAACCAGACAAACGCACAGAGGAAGTCACAGACAGGGAAGAAGAGGGGTAGGCCGCCGAAAGCCACAGAAGGGGGCTGGACTCTCAACAAGACTTTGCCCGCCAATAAAGAGGTGGCCTTGAAGTGGAATACCGCAAACGAACGCAGTCAAGATCGACATGATTTTGAGGACAGTTTGATCCAACACATCGAAACACCACAAGACTGGACCCTGGCCGACGAGGAGAACTTCCAGCAAATGTCGGAACAGCTGCCAGTTGAAGCTGATTACCCGCAGGATGGCCATATGGTCAAGCTGTGGAAGGACTGTTACCGCTTCTACGACTGTACGCCATTCGATCTCCTGCCACCAAAGATAGATATATAATACGGCGAAGAGGGAGAATAGTGGTTAGAGAACTTCTGCGAGCTTATGAGGAAGCTTATATTCTTCCTACTTTTTATAGACGATAGGAAGGTGATGGCGGTCGTCTTTCAATACGCTATCATCTATCGAATAAAGGATTCTAGGGTCTGGGTTCCGCGTCTTAATGACCTGTTATACGGGTGGTTTCTGATGTTTTGGACGAATATGATAAGCCAGCGGATGATATAGGACAACTCTCCTTGGGTTGCCTACCGCCTTATACGTGACAAGGGCATGACAACCAACGCACAAAGAAACTCGGTACCGACGATCCTGTTCGCCAAACTCGAAGAGTTGTACAACGTCGACGACGACAGTCAAGGCATATGGAACACAGGACCGTATTCGGTGACCGAGGAGGATTTACGTACCATCTTGAAGACCATGACCAGTGTTACTGTGCACGGCGGCGTACCTCTATACCTCGACCACTCCATATACGATCAATATGCCCGTCTGAGTCGCGCTACAAAAGACGGCCTCGGAGGGCAGCCAGAGGCACAGTTCGTCAACAAGTATGCCAACGCAGTGGTCCCAAACATCAGAAGGAGGGCTGCCATCAGGCGGAAGTATCTCGAGTCAATTCGGCGACCTGATCTGGCGCATTGTCCCATCATAGCGAAGCCTTCATCAAACCAGGCTGATGTCCAGGCAGAGTCGGTCACCGAGACAGACCCCGTGGTCAAATCCATCACGGCTGCTCCGTCTTCGCTTCCGCAGTAATCTGTTACATGCGTCTGTTTTCGTTGTCAAACCTGACGACGCGGATTGGAAGGTCGTCAAACTGGCTGTGAGACGATGTATGGTTGGCCTCATTGTCAGAAGGGAGATCCAATGCGGGTCGCTGTTCCTTGCGGTTTTGTGACGCCATCTCGGCTGTCTCGCCGTGAGAACGACTCTCTATACGCCTGAAGGTTGTGGTTTGGGAGTGCGAGTGAGCCTTAGTAGCTCAGTGCTGTGTTGTTCTTGATAAGACATGATCTTGTTGATGGGAAGTTGGAGGAATGGCTGGATGAAGTGGGCAAGGCCACAGTTAACTGAGAATCGAAGAGAAGAGGTGCGAGTGAGGAAGGAGGGATCCATAAAAAGACATCGTTCGATGTTGATACAATCGGTCACTCGCTGTGTCAGATCAGCTGCTTGATCCTGAGCCAGTGTCTGGGCTGGACGACTTGTCCTGTTTGTTTCTACACTACCCTATCAGACGGAATAATAGATAGAAACGAGACTGTGGGAATCGCAGTTATGAGCCTTTGAGTCTGATTGACCTTTGAGCGAGCTATCCCATATGTGAAAGTGACACTTTGCCCGTCTTGCCCGCAACTTTACTTTGCTTTGTTGCTATGCTTTGTTGTCTGGCTTGTTCTATTTATAGAGTAATCCTACCCGCACCCACCCTAAATCTACACGCACCCTGTCCCACCCAGAAARGTGGGACTCCCAGCTGCATGGCACTTGATATTGTAAATCACGTTTTTACCTGCTAAATTTCGTATTTTTAAATGATACGCAAGAGTTCCTCTAATTTGGTTACTTTTTTCGCTCATTTTTACATAGCCATTTATACCCCTTTTGTACAGCTATTTGCATTACTTTTATACAACCCCTTTACATGCATTTATTAACAACCACTTTAATGTACGTAATCTTATTTAGATTAATTGATTTTGATTGCTTTCAATCGTTAATAATTGAATTAAATGCCTTCGTAGTCGTATAATTAAGAGCGACGTCGCCGCCGTTACGATTCCTCCTCCTCCTCCTCCTCCTTTTTATCGTCGTTATCTGCTGCCTCTACCCTACCTGATAAGTAAGAGTAGATTGTACAAGCCGACAATATATTCTTTATAATAGCGCCTACTACTGACTTCTATAGAGTCTACGAGCAGTTCGTTAATTGATATCATCGCTACTGATGTAGTATTATTATCTAATAATTATATATATTCGAGAAGGGATTTAATAAAGGTAGGTATTAGAAGTACATATACTAGTATAATTACGCTTAGTATAATGAGTACGTAGAAGATAACCCCAAGCTACGTAAGAAGCGATATACTACAATACGTAAGATTGCGCTAGACTATTCCTTTCGAATTATTATATAAGTTCTTAAGAAGAATAGTCGTACCTAATTATGATGGCTTGGCATGCCACCACCTGCTGGCACCTGGGATCTGGGCTTCAAGATCCTATCTATCATATGGGCATTGCATATAAGACCCTTTCTCTTCCATCTTATGTGTCTAGATTCTTCTCTTTTCTTCCCCATCTTTAAAATCTTATTACATTCATCAGAACCTTTTGGGGCTTTGGCTCTTAATTCTATATGCCGTGACACTAATTTATACACCTATTAAATCTTATATATAAAGGCTATAGTCTATTTAAGTACTTGTATAGTTATTTTATACTTTATATATGGGTTGCTGATAGCGATTAAATAAAATATTGTTAACGTGTGGCTAGTACTGTGCCTTGTAACTGCCTTGCCTACCCTGTATTACAGAAGGCTGACTGTTAAGGACACTACTCCTTTCTACAAAATCAGTTGACTCAGTCCCCACAGAATGTACTAGAATGCAAGAGGTTTTAC
>RANY01000242.1:0-40955 GCA_009805235.1 Neurospora pannonica FGSC 7221
TCCATATGTACTTAGACCACTAGATAGACACCTTGAAGCTCAGGCAACAAGGCCTGGTACGTACTACGGTACGTACCATTCCCCTTTGGTATAAGAAGGCTTGAGATCCTAACCTCCCGAGAGAGGCTAGGATCTCAAGCCTTCTTATACCAAAGGGGAATGGTACGTACCGTAGTACGTACCAGGCCTTGTTGCCTGAGCTTCAAGGTGTCTATCTAGTGGTCTAAGTACATATGGATCCTTCTGAATGCCTTCATCCATTCTCCTGTGTTCTCCTAGCGCCGGCCCTCACCAGTCTGCCTCATCCTTGCGTGTGTGGTGGGAAATCATCCCTTATAATGCTTGTTGATGCCCAACGAAGCCAGGGGTCTGGCCTAACGCCTTTGGCAGTTCAATGGTTGGCTCGATAGCCAGGTGGTTTGACAGAGAGCCAGGATAGGTTGTGCCGTCGGTTGAACAGTCTGTCCGAAGGAGGGCTGAGCTTATATGCTTGAGGCATTGGTGTGGTTGTTCTCAGCCTTGCAGGTGTTGCTCTCAGCTGTGCGGTTCAGCTGAGCCTCAGTCTCGACAGTTCGGTCATGGTAGATGTCTGTGTGACAAAGTACGACTATATTAACTAATTTTATAATACGAAGATTTATAAATCCTTTAAGATTAATAACGCTAATATTTGAAAGTAAATATAGGAATTTATATCCCCTTCTTATAAAACTAATAGTTTGTTATCCTTTTAATTTATAATTAAGTAGTACGTTAATATTAAGGATGGCTATAATTATTAAGAGGAGGATGCTTAAATTGAAATTTGCTAATAGTATTACGATTACTTTAAGCCTCTTTTAAGCGAGCTAAATAAGAGAATAGAAGAATAAATAAGTAAATTAATAGTTAGAACGATATAATAATTAATATACTTTATTATAAAATCTTAAAATTATTATAATTAATATTTAATTCAAAGACCTTCTAAACTATTTACAGCCTATTAAACTTACTTAAGTCTCTAGTATTTTTAAATTCTTTAACGAAAAGGTTTCAGATAATACCTTTAATTTTCGCTCTATATTTAGGGATTTCCGCTATAAAACATTAAACGAGCACTCTCCTCTATTGGTTAATAAAGTTAAAAGTTATAAAGGAGCGTTTAGTATAGGCCTAACTTTTAATAGTTTATAGGATAGTAGTATTAAGGACGAGGACGTTCTTTTTAATAGGATTTAGAATAACTAATATAAAAGGAAGCGCGAGTCTATAACCGGTCGTAAGACTCTAATTGCAATTTTAAATCCCTTAGTTCTATTATTAACGGTGTACTATAAGGCATACTAGTAAAGAGTTTATTTAATTAAATATTATTAATACCTCTTCCCTAGTAGAGTAATTAACTCTAAATAAAAGCCTATTAAGAAAGTTTAAAATAGAATTAAGAAGAATATCTGTAGCAATTTAAAATTAAAGAAAGAAATCGATTATATTAAGTAAGAGATAGAATATAGTAATAGTAATAAGGATTAGAGTAATTAATTCTCTAACGAAAGTATTTAGGAAGTAATATTAGATTATAAGATAGTTATATATTAAGCGGTTTTTTAAATAGGAGAAAGTAGTTCTAACATTTACCCTTTTAAAAATAACGCAATCCTCAATTCAGGAAATTCCCTTTATATTTTTAACGACATTATTCGTTTTATTAATTCTTGTTATATTTCTTATAATGACGGGTTCTAAATTAGAGATTCTTGTATTCTTATTGAAGGATATAGGGATATTAACATTATAATTTAAAGCTATAAAGGCTTTAGGAAGTTCCGTCTTAATAATATAGTTTTTTATCCTAATTTTATAGTTAACTTTATATCTTTTTACCTCCTACATAAGAAAAGCCTCTACTAGGGCTAGCAGCTATCTAATAACTATCTGCGAGTATTAGATTATTCTTTCTTTTATTATCTTACGATTCGATACTACTAAATAGTTTTGGAAGACCTCTCCCTATCCTTTTCTAAAACCGCCTTTTTTACCCAGCGTAACCAATTTAACTCCCTTAATAATTATAAATACTATAAAAAAGAAGCTATTATTTAGTATTACCGCTTCGATTACTCTAATTCCTAAATATTCAATTATTTTATTAACGTTATTGGCGCCTGTTTTAACGGTCCTTCTATTACATATTGCGACGCGTATACTATTTTAAAGATTAAACAATAAATTAATAGAATACCCCGCAGCTGTAGCTATAAATTAGGAAAGAAATTAACTATAAACTTTCTTTATTATTAAAAGAATCGCTAAAGATACTCTAATATTATACTTATTACCTACAAATATACCGGGTATATTTGAGATTATTATATAATAGATTAGAAAGTTATAATAATCGCCTCCTTCTTTAATAACATCTTTACAATATTAAATAACGGCTATAATATTTAACCTAAGGTCTTTAAGTACAATAATAAAATTACCAGGTCGTATATAATAAAATAGTTTTTTGCTCTAAGAGGTATAATTATTAAACCTTCTATTCTATATACTTAGGTATAAAATAGTAGTGTAGAATGCTCGGAAGGTATTATTAAAGAAAAATTTAGAGGGATAATAGAAAACTCCCACTTTGCTAAAGATTTATAGGTAAAAGCTATTTCTATAGTAGTCTACCTTATTAATCGTTCTCCTAAGTTTCTTTATAATTAGATATTACTATACCAACGTCTCTATACTTTTATTACTAAGTAAAATGAATAATTAATAACCCTACATAAGCCAAATATTTTTTACCTTCGCATACATAACTATAAAACTTTCGCTATAACTATAATTACTTAAAAGAAAGAAGAAAGGCTATAAAAGATAAACTCTAAAGTATAAATTAATTACTTTATTAACTATATAACGTCGTCTATTTACTAGATTTAGAACCCCGTTATTAATATAATTATTAATACTTATAACGTATTATTCGATAAGAATATAGTCTATTCTAAGGAGGTACTTATAGAAATATAATCTCTAAAGATCTTATTTAACAAATCTACTATACTACTTTAGAAGTATAATTAAACGGCTCTAGTATTGAAAATCCCTAATTTTACTAGCAGCTGAATCGATTTCGAAGATACCTAAACGTATAATATTCCTAGTTTCCTTCTCGAATTAAATTAAAACTAAATTCGTTAAAAAGGAAAAACCGACTATATATTTCTAAAACCCTAATTAAAAGTCTCTAATAACATTATATTAATCGATTTTATATTTAATGGGTATCCTACTCTTCTAAACTCACTATAAGACTATTTACCACCCGCTTTATTCCTAATTAGCTTCTACTTTAACCCCCGTACTAAGGAAGAGATTTGTAAAGGTTTTAAGCTTTAAAAGGCAGCTTTTAATACTAGTAGATTATACTAACCCATAGTTATATATAATAGTTGTCATAGCGCTAGCGGACTACTACACTACTAGGCTATGTTCTAAAAGGATACAAGTAACCAAAGCTGGCAATTTGGTTGCTCAAGTAGTCTTATATAGTTGCGATGGCAGTCAAGAGGCATAGTTGCAAGGCTGCCATCACAATAGTAAGTTAATTATAAAGGTAGAATTGCAACGACTCTTCTGCAACTATAAAATTATTATTAAAGAAGAAGTCAATACCCTAATAAATATAGGTAAAACCTAGCTTATTTATTGGTCCCGCCTTTCCTTAACGCTTAAGAACTATAAATCTTTTAACTACTATATTTTTAAAGACCTCTTCAAATAAATAGAGTAAGCCTATCTTAATAATTATAAAGAGATAAGGACTTAGCTAGAGGTTAATAAGGATGAGCCTCGTATTTGAAGTAAGTAAATCTTCGATTATATATAGGTATATACGTACACATTCTTTAAGACCAGTAAATTTAATAAAATTAAAATTTATTTCGTTATATATAGAAATTAGTAAGTAAAAAAGGCTAGGTAGAAGACGTATACCTCTACCCTCACTAATCGTTCATTCCGCACCCTTATTACTATAACTATACAGTTTAACCTCGAATTTATTTAGTATAATACTATTAATACCTTCGTTAATGCCTATATAAATAAGAATATTTATATACGTATACCTCTAGGGTACGAAGTCCTAAGGAAAGTCCTTAAAGTACTTAAAGTACTATACGAATTGCAGCGCTTTCCTCTCTTCTAGTAACGAGAATTTGTAAATACTTTTAAGACTATAGCTTTCGAATTAATCCTTAAAGAATTATATATTCTTATTAATAACGGTATATTTATTTTCTACTATCTTAATAATATCCTCTTCGCTTACTACCCTAATTATATAATTAAAATTTAAGAGTATATAGATAACTTTAGCTAATAATATTATATAATTAGAGGAAAAGAACTATAATAATTCTTAAGTATCGAAATCATTCGAAACTATTAAGAAAGAAAGATTTAACTCTTCTAATACTTATACTTATAGAAGATCTACTATTTTATAAACGATAAGAGCATTATAATAATCCCTATATTAAACGTCGAATTCGTCCCCTTTTAAGGTAGAATTTCCTCTTACTTAATCTACTTTTATTAAATTAAATTAAGGTCGATACTCTATGCTACCATTATTATTCGACTAGATATTACTTTTACTATAAGCTGTCTTTCTAAGTATAATCATAATCCTAATTTAAATTATTATAAGGCTATAAATAAAGTGCTTTATTACTTCTACGTAACCGTTAATATAGTATTCTACTTTAGAGAAGATAATATTTTTCGTATTACTTTAGATTTATTATTTGCCGATAATTCTATAAATAGAAAGAGTTTATAAGGTTTTACAATTAAACTCTTTAGTAGTTTAATCTACTAAGGAACTATTAAATAGGTTATAGTAACAACTTCTACGATATATATATAATCTTATTCCCTATGCTATACTAAATACAGTACCTTATTAGCATGAAGTCCTTCTCTAGGTTCTCAGAGGGAAAACTGTGCAGCGATAAGCGCTGTCAGATAAAAACTGCCAGCTTCGTATGGTTACGATCCAAGTCGCGCCTGCTCCTTCTAGATTCCAGCTATAGTGGTACTCAACCCATCGTCCCAGCGAACAAGCCACATATCAATCGCAACACTACAAACATCAGGACCATCAACTCTCATGACTTTTATGATGGTCCCTTCTGCTTAGTGTGTGGCCAGTCGTCTTCCGTCGTCCAATACTCCTCCATCCGTAGACACTCGAAAATGATGTGTGCGAAGGTTTCTTTCCCGGCTCCGCATGAACAATACGGTGTCTTGATGTCCGGGACCTTGCTCTGGAAGAGGAAGGACTGGAGACTGATAACCTCCGTCCTTGCTTGGGTGAGTAGGGAGCTCTTCGCTTTCGTTAATGGGTACGGTTCGTCTTCCTCTGTCTGGTGGCGCCCTTTCTTATTTCCGACCATATGTCTCTGAATGGCAGTTCCATCGAACCTCGCATTGAGGTCTGCGATGGTGAACTGGTACCGCCTGCCTGACTTTGCTGCCGCCGCTGCTATTTGGAGGTTATAGCGCGACACTCATTCCCTTCTCGTGGCCTCCTCCAGCCACCTCTCTTGGTCGAGAGTGGTAGGCTCGGTTTCTTGCGACGACTTCTACGATAGAAGTAGAGTTTTTCGCTATAATTAACGTAGTAAAGGAAATTATATTTATAATAAAGCTAATTATTAGTCTGACCGTAAAATTAATTAACTCTATTCCTACGTTTAATTATAATAATTAGTAAATAATTAGAACGTTAACTATAAAGGCTACCAAACTTGTAATAAAACTTAAGTATATGGATATTTATAAATATTAAGTAAAATAGAAGGTTTTTATTAAGAGAATTAAAATTAAATATTTATAGATAACGAAGATGCGTGTAGACAGTTTGATGAAAGTATTAGATATTGTCATAGGGCTGGCGCCCAGTACTGGCATCTGGCACGTCATTGGCCAGACGACTAGCGTCAAGACCTCTGGCATCCCAGTGACCACTGTAACCATAGCTCGCTCAACCTGGCTGACTGCCTWAGGCAGCCAGGCACCCATAAAGTCATATGCACACGCGCAACCTCTTAAGGACAAGTGGCCGAGTCTGCCCTACAGGCCTCTCTCTTTCTCCCTTTTTCTCTTCATAGAACCTTAATCGACCTTTCTGGCCAGACCTGCGTACTGCTCTGCTGTCTCCTTACAGATATAAAGAAATACGAAGAGTTTATAAGGCTATTGGGAATAGATTTAGTGAAGGATAAAGAATCGAGGAATAGAGAGAACGTAATACAGTATATTGAGTTAGATAAGATTAATACGGAGATAAATCCTAGAATAGTTATATAAATAACTTCTTTTCTTAGGTTCGTCTTTATAAAACTTCAACTAGGGAGGTGTGTTAGTTTAGAGGGTTAAATCTAGCTAGTAAGAAGAGGGCTCTAAAAGAGGATTAGCTTCCTAGCTACCCTAAATGGCTGTAGAGCTCCCTAATACTCTGGGAGCCCCCAACTCTAGTTCTACAAGACTCTTCTGAATACACACACAACATACAATTTTACCCATCTTTGAATCAATCCACTTTGCAGTGCTTTTCTGACAAATCCCAATCCCTGCAGCGAGCATCCTTCCTCTTTCGTTTCTCTCATCAACGGCGACTTTTGTATGTAACCAACAATTGCTCGTCCATTCGCTCGGGTACGGTTGGACAAAAGAAAGCTTGAATCGATGACTCTTCAGCATTCCCGCCAATTGCCGTAGCCTTCAATCTGTGATTTGCATCAATGCAACACCATGGGAATTGGGAATCGGGAATTGGGCTGTGCCGGTACACTTCCACACTCCCACACACCCCCATAAGATAGTGGTGGCTGTGTGACTCTTCCCAATGCTAGTGAGGGTCAATTCCTGAAAAAATAACAAAATTCCCGAAATTATCGAAATTCAGAAAAATATCGAAATTTCCAAATGACAAAGACGGCCCGTACATCTCACCACCAAAACTGCCTTCACTTTCTCACTTCAAGGCAGCAACGTCAGCGACCAACTACGAATGGGGAGACATACTGTATCAACCTAATAAAGTTGAAGAACAACCTTGAATATCCCTATAAAGGTGGACTTTGATTTAAAAAAAAAAAAGCAAAAACCTGGAATTTGTTGAGCATGTCCCAGGCTCCCAGCTCCGCCGAGCCACCGAGCACTTACACCCAAAAGGGTATCACGTGTGGAAAGCTTGGCGGAAATAATCATATCTTTTCCCTTACCTTTCCTTGCTTTTCTGTTCCTTACCATTTCTGTGAAAATCCGCCCCTTCACTAGAGGTACCCAATGCAGCAAAGAACGAGAAGAAAACTGAGGGATGTCTCGTAACCACTCCTCTGATAACGGTAGCAGCCACCGCCAACTACCAGCCTTGTCAGCCTGTTCCTATGTAAGTACGTGTGGAAATATTGGCACTCACTGCCCTGCCTGACAAGTTGGAAACATCGCCTGCAAGGCACTCAAGTTCTTAGTTGGAAAATAGCGCGCGCGAGTCTTAGCAACGGTCCCCAGGTAGTAGATTCTGAGTCTAAGAATGGGGTTACCCGAATTATCTAGATGTGTTACGTCCTGCTTGGACAGAGTATATAAATCCATGTGCCCCTTCGAAACCCTCCTCGTCAGATCATCAAAATACTATGGAGCCTGAGCGGACTCTTGCTATATACCGAACCACTTGTTATTATACTAATCCAGTAGAACCAGACACCCGAACCGAACCGAAGAGGAAAAAAAAAGACAAGATCATTAGAATCCCCAGTCGAAGAGAGGCAGCAAAGCCTCGATATTAACCCTCGTTAACTAGGCGATCAACGACATCGACAACAGCCTTCCTTCCTCACCGACAATATCAACCTCCCCTCCATACCCTCGTCCACATCGAAATACCCACATCCCCAAAACTCCCACAGCAATACAAACAACCGACACCAACGGCATATGCATCCGCTGCCCCATCGACCCAACAGCTCGCACAGCCTCTTCCGCAACCCGTTTGATCAGAGAAGACGACGATGATGCGGTGGTGGTATCCCCATCTGAAGAGCCCAAAGGAAGTAAAAGCAGGAGGATGAGATAGTGCGCGAATGCGAGGCAGGGGAGGTTGAGCTTTAGGTTCGTGAGGTTAAGCGAGGACTTTGCTAATTTGACGATGAGGGAGAACGTCGTTGGGGAGGAGGAGCACTTCGTGAATGATGACTTTTTGGCTCTGGGAAAGTGGTGGTGGTCGAGGAGAGGTCTTCTTGGGTGGTCCTCCTTTGTGGGTTTGGGGGAGATCGAGTTCTCATTGTGACGACGATGAGGGAAATTGTGTTTTGAGGTTGCTTGGTAGAAAGAGGCGTGTGTTTCAGCGGTTGGTGCTCCTGCTGCCGTTCCAAAAGTTTGGTTGCTCATGGAGCCGGCGTAGCTGCTGCCGTAGATGCCGTAGGAGTTGGGTTCGTGAGCGTTGGATCCGTAAGAGTTAGATCCAAAAAACGATGGAGGACCCAGCAGTCCATTTCCGAAGCCTTTCCCTGTAGTTATCGTCGATGTACCAGACGTCAAACTGGGAGCAGGGGGCAGCATGGTACCGTAATACCATGTGTCCAATGGACCAAAGGCATCGCAGAAGAAGCAAGCGTCGTTTTGGCATTTTGTGCAGCTCAGAGCGAAGGGTCCTTCGAAGGAGCCGCAGCATTTACATCTACGTACTATCTTCTCGTTAACGAAGGGCTCATGCTGAGTCCTGTAGTGTTCCAGGAAAATGATATAGTTCGGAAAGCGTGCGTGGCATTGATACGATCCGCTATCGGTGGGCGCCACTGCCCATGGATCGATAGCTCCTCGTTTGCATTCCCAGATGAGGTCGTTGGTGAGTAAGCCAAGTGGTTTCTCCACATCACCAATCGAAGAGGCTGGCGAGGACAGCATCGGAGAACCGGGATAAGAGTTGGGAAATGGTGTGTATGGATCACCAAAGCCAAGAGGGGCAGGATATGATGGGCTATAGGATGGGCTATAGGCCGCATTAATATTGGTCGGGGCGTCTTCGTTGGACAGGAAGAGACCTCCCCTGGAAGTATTGACCAGCGTTGATGGGCTTTCAAGCACGATGTCGTCGTCACGATGTTCGTGGTAGTTAACGATCGGCTGGTTAGGGCACCCGAGTGTGTGGCTGCCGACTCCGACAAGTTCGTTCGGACATTGCACTGGGGAATATGACACCGGCGGACTGATGGGGATATGGAGACTTGGTGAACTTGGGGATACTGATAGTCTTGACCATCTCAATGCCTGGTAGTTGGCTTCGAGTTCGGCGTCATCGAAATGTGTACACTAACGGTTTGACAAACAAGAGTCAGCCATTCTATTCCATCAACTGTGGGCTTGTCTGGTGGATTTGACAACATACTTTCACTTTACGTGTGCGACACTCTCCGCATGCGCCAACGTATGTCCGAATAAATGCCGTCCGCAGTCTCTGGGGTTCTTCCAAAGGTTTCGTGCGGTGGCCTCGCCTCCGGCGCCCGCTGTCTTCGACTCCTCCATCCGAACCTTGTGTTGACGCTGGGCCGGTACTGCCGATTGAACCAGTACGAGATCTAGGTCGTCTATGGGGTGTTGGAATTTCCAAGTAGGGACTGTGACCGATGACGTTCTGTCTGTCTCGTTCTCGCTGCCGTAGAGCTTCGCTTAAGCGCCCCGTACGTTTGGATTCTTCCTCAACATCTCGCATCTGGTTGTAGGCCCTTTGCGCTTCTGGGCTCTGGGGTGGTTTTCGTGGTCCCTCAGCGCCCTGACCAGGCTTGGCTGAACCGCCCCCGAACATGGCGCTGATGGGTTCTAGCTTGTCTTTGTTTTGCTTTTGAGAATTGTTGAAATGGAAACGACGAGAACTGTGGTCGGCTATACTATCGGACTGCTGAGGTGGAGGAGGAAAGGTGAATAAATAAGTGGGCAGATGAAGGAGGTGTGAGTGCACAAGGCTGCGACACGCAAGTGTCCCCCACCTGATACTATTCGTGTACACAGCGGAAGGGGACAGAGTTGGAGCTAACAAGCCACGATGAGAAGAGGAAAAGGGATTCAAAGACAGAGCTGTTGATAGAATAGTTGAAAGGGGTTTGGGTGAAAATGTAGACAATAAGAAAAGTTGAGCAAAGGTGTCCCAACAAATGGATTGGGTTGTGCCTCCTCGATATATTGGTCGGAGCTCTTTCTGGTGAGAGTACGTACAGTACATGAAACAACCAGGGGGGCTAGGCACACCCTCAGGCAGACACCAGCCTGTTGTCCGTCGAGAGTGCGCGCAACTGCGACAAACACAAATGAAATGGTCAAAGAAGACTCGTAGTAATGGAAGGTATAGGGAGTAAGAAGCACGAAAGAGACGCATACCTCTAGATTCTCGTCGTGGGACAGCGTCCTTCATATTATAGTCGTTCGTCGATTCCTCGAATTGAGGACCTGTTGGTAGGATGGAAAGCTTCGAGCCTCATTCTGCCCAATTGGGATCTGGCCCGCCCTTCCAATTGGCGCAAAATGGTCTTCTGCGCCTCTTTTCCATCCTTCCATTGCCCGGGACACTTGACAGGAGGCTTTGCCATCCATGCGCTTTCTCGATGGAAATGGTTAGTAAACCGCGCACCGAAGAGGCCAGTACATATCCCGCAAGTGAGGCCAAAAGCCATTTTCCAACTCTGGGCAACTTTGTCCTGTACAATGACAGAATCTGACAGGACCATGTCTGGACTGCACATAGGCTCAGTTGTCGGGCAAGCTGAGAATGAGACGGCTTGGTGGCAGTTCATGTTTACCCCTCATGTGATGATTGCCCCCCCGTTGTATTCCTCATCAATGTTGACCGGCCGAGCCCTACAAGGTAGACGTCCCCTGGTCCCTCATGGCAAGCAAATATTCGACGGGTAAGCCAGGCCGTTCATGAGACATTTTCCGATCGCTCATGGAACAAGTCGGCTTGGTTTGCAAATCGCCGTGAGGCGTATGCGGCGGGACCTGGCGAGGTAGCGACGAATTACTTTAATTCCAAGCTCAGCTGTGGGGGTCGCCCGGCTCCTTTTCGATGCTCAGGCTGTCGTCGTACCCCGGCTCGAGTAGTAGGTACGGGTATGTTTGCTGTTGGTCTTTGGTATTGTCAGATGAACGCCATCGCCGTCTTCGTGCGTTGAATATGCGGAGAGCAGAGGGTGAGGCGGGAGAAGGTCGAGAGAAGTAAGCTCGCCCCACGTTCCAGTTGACTTTAGAAGTTCCCTTTGCCAAGAGGTTACAATAGGGTGTCACCTGGACGCTTTAGTGATGTCGTGAGCCCTGTTCCTGAAGCCGGATCCTTCCGGGTACCTGGTGATAGAAACGCGTCATTAGCAAGCTTGGGAACAACCTACACGACGATGCTTTTCAAATTCGTCGGTGAAGTTATATCCATCTTCCCTGCATAGATTGTTGACTAGTTCTCGTATCGCTCGCATATGTGCCCTTTTTCTGGGGTAGGACATACGCCGTCGCGTGCATTGGTTGGTTATTAAAGGAGTGACAGTTCCGATACCGGCGACCAACTAGAGAAGCCCTAACTACAATCTCGACTACCTCGTTACGCTTGATGAAAAGGTCAACTGGCATGCATATGTTGTCTTGTGACTTTGCACGATTCCATGGGAAACTGTATCAATGACAAGGGACAAAAAAATCAATATTGCAGGGGCAGGTCCTTGTTCCTCCCCATTGAAATGATGTTGCTGTGCCAGTCGGGGATAATGGTCCATTCCTAGGCACAGGTGACGTCGACCAACTAGGCATCCTGCGTCTCAAAGGGTGGAAGCATTTAGAGAGCCTGAATTATGATAGTGCAGCCTAGTCTCATGGAGCTTTGCTTAATGCTGGCTTCACGCCAGAGATAATTGCGGCAGATTCAAGCCGGTCGCCCCGTTTCCAACAGGTCATGTGCCTCTCTGCTCCAGGGACCGCCTGCTCGAGCAGAAGTGAAGCCGGGAAAGGTCATCTTCCGCTTTGGGCGGTCTTCAGGACCGGATCCTGTGGCTTCACGCCTTGATAGTTCACGGTTTCGTGGGACTATACGCTCTGGAGGGGGCTCAGCAGGAAGAATAGATTGCGGTACATGGCCTGCTGCATGAGATTTTAGTGCTGCTTTGCGACCTCTTGTAGCCGGATTTACGATCCGCACTGGAGCAACATGGTTGGATGAGTTGTCCACAGGCGGCATTGTTTTTACAGGACCATCTAGTGGAACCGGAACACTGACGGCAATGTCAGTTTGGCGTTTGTCCTTCACACGAGAGTTGTGTAACGGTGACATTGCCGTATCGCCCTTCGCTTGAGATTCCTTAGTTCCTGACCCGTCACTACGGCCTGCCTGATCTGGCACAGGCAATGGAGGTTCCTTAATCCGTTGCGCCGGCTGTGGTTTGTGGTTGCGGACTGCGGCTGATGCCGCAATATCGGCCGAAACGTTACCACTTCTTTTGTTGGCAACGCTTGAGCTGTGGTCGGTTAATTCATTGCCAGGCGCTTGTTTGTCCGTGAACGGTGCCGTGGGGTCGTCTTCGGGAGTGACGTTGTTGCTGTCACTACTCGTAGCTACATGTGAGGTCTGTTCAGAAACCCCTTTGGGCTGTTGTAGGGAAGCGGTATCAACCTCATCTCTTAAACCAGAGAGTGGTAGCGTCGATTTGGGCTTCTCAGTGCGTTCTGTGTTATCTTCCGCCATGGTTATCTTTGGGCTCTGTAGCGTAACGTGATCTTTCGTGTTGCTACTATGCGAGGTTGAGCTTTCCTCGGCCACTAAACGAGACTCTCCTGCCGGATGGCCAGGGGCTGGTTCGGCTTGTTTGTGTATGTTGATGACCGGAGAGCTGGATGGAACGAACCCAATCACCTCTCTGCTCTTGATGCTTTTCCTGGCGAGTTTGGCTAAGCGTGGACCAACAGGAACTTGAGGTAGCTCTTCGTCAGCACTTTCTGCAGCCGATTCAGGCTCATCGGTTTTGCTCCCATCACTAGACTCGGGCGAGGCTGGTCTTCGAGTGGTTCTACGCCTTCGTGGGTATCTTGATATCTCTTCGTCTTCTTTTTCGCTCTCCACTTCGATGCGTGCTTTCGTTTTATGTTCGGGAGGTTCAAAGCTCTCTTTGGCATTGACTTCCTTTGGCTGAGCATTCTCTTTTCTCTGGGCAACGTGGGAGTGGTGGGATATCGAAGTGGAGTCGGAGTCGCTCACTAAAGTTTGGCCTTTTTGCTGATTCTTATTCTTTGCTGGGCTTATCCGTGAATCCGTAGCGGCGGCCGCGGCTGACTCGCCTCGATCTTGGTTTGTGACGGGTCGGTCTCTGTGGGACTTCGAGAGGACTTCAGGCCGTCCACTATCTCGGGATTTGTCTTTTCGTGGCAAAATGGTGTCGATGACAGGCATCGGGGAAGCGAAGGGGTCATCATCTGAGTCGTCGGGAACACTTGGGCAAGTTTCCTCTTGATTAACCGCAAAGTTGTCGTTTTCGCCCACAATCCTAGCACTTGTACGCTCCTCCATGGGCTCGGTTGCAACCTCATCACTAGGGCTTTTTGCTGGACGTTTGGCTCTCTTCGGTTTCTCTGACAGTACTAATAAACCACGCTTCTGTCGAGATTTGATCTTGAGCTCCGCCATTGGCTCATCTTGAAGTGCCACTGGATCTGATTCATTCTGTGGTTTTTGTCTAGCTCCCTTGTCGGTAGCGGGCTTCTTCACGGACGTAGTCTTTTTGCGTTTGTTCCCCTGAATCTCCTCTGCAACAGGAGCGGCACGTTTCGAGCTACCCCCAATGACTGATCTGGGAGGTGGAGAGGCATCTCTGCGCTGCTTACGGCCATCTTCGTTTTCATCGTCGTCTTCATCGTCGTCGTCGTCGTCGTCCAGGACGATGGTCTGTTTGTCCTTCTTTGAAGATGTCAAACGAGAGCGCGCGGAGTTACTACTCATGTTGTTGTTTAGCAATGCAGAGCTCTTTCCTATGCTCGAAAGCAATGTACCCTTTCCTTTGGCAACTTGCGGGGGCTTGGAGCTGTATGTTGCTTCACTTGTAGTGGATCCAGTAAAGAAACTTGAACGTCCATTAGGCCGGGTATTCCTGTCCTCTGCGTGATGTCTCTGATCATCATGATTCGACGTCTCCTGAACAGGATCACTATGATCCTCTTGTGACACGAACAAACTCTCTTCGGGTGATGAAAGGACCTTTTTAGCCATTGGGGTTGGCCGTGACACGTTTTCAACTCTTTGAGTCGTCATGCGGTTGGGGGGCATGGTGTGAGTCGTTCGAGGAGGCGCAATACTTTCCTCTAGCTCCCGAGAGTCAACCTCTTGTGATGGAGAGGGTTCCCGTCTAGTCTGCACCTTCGCTACCGCAGGGCGTCGCAAGGGTGCCGAGCTCGCAGGTGCTCCGGACAAGGTCAAGGGCGCACCGAACAAACTCTGCGCATATCCCATTTTGCTCGGAGGTGCGTCTTCATACCGTCTCCTCTTTGATGGCCTAGAGCTGTCAGCCCCATCGTTGGGTTCGTCGACGCTGTGTCGCTGTTCAAAGGGCGATTCGTTGGGTACGAGGGCACGACCGTGATGGCCTGTCGGGGTGCCAAGAAGCTGGTTTAGGGGTCGGTGTCGAGTTTGGAAGTGATCCTGTTGGGCGTTGTTTTTGGGAGTGACTCGGAGGGGTGTATGCGCGGGAGCAGGACGGACTGGCCGTGACGCTATTATTGCCTGGCGCTGCTCCTTCTCCTTCGCCGGTTTGTCTATCAACTCCGAGAGATCTTGTTGCTGACGTGCCACACATTCGGCAACTTGGACGATGACGCCGCCCCGTTCCAGCTCAATCTCTTCCCCCTCGTCGAAGTCCCAGTCGCGACGCCAGTGCATGTCACCAACATGGTTTCCGCGGTCATCGTAGACCATGACGCGCCTGTTGAAGGTGTGGTACTTGAGGCGGCCATCCTGCCACCTCTTTTGCTTCCTTTTCAAGTCGTGGGTGAAAAGGCAGAGGAATTCGAGGACCGGGGCAGTGCTGCCTGTCTCGTTAGCCCCAGCAGCCGAGCGCCCGGAGGATACGACCGATGCCATGGTGGCTGTCGATGGGCATGTCGCAAGGGAACGACCGTCTTATCGTCGCATTACCGATTGTGTTTCGCGATCGTCGAGATGGTGGCGGATAGCCCGACTGTCAGCCCCAGATTTGTCGAGTGGAAGAACACATTCGTCGGGAGAAGCGCAAGAATAATCAGGTCTTCGTCATTGAAGGCAGGCGTCGTCTAGCCTCTGGTAACTTCCACAGGGGCAAGGCAGGTGGACGCGACGACGGGTAGCTTCAGCAAAGGAAGGCGCGTTCAAGCGCGCAGTCAGGTGACTGCAATGTGGTGAAGTAGAAAGTGCAGTGCTGCAAACTGCCCCACTCCAGGCACCCGTTGCCAAGAAGCGGGCCACTGACAATTCGGGGCCGGGGACGAGCCGGAGGCCCCGCATGCCGGTCTGGCATCCCCCTGTTTCGCGTTATGGCAGTGACGCTACAGGTACGCTAGCAGCAGCCCATTCATTTTCCCATTCTGCTGTCCAGACGGCTTCGAGGCCTTGGAAAGTTGTTGAAGTTTCGACACATTATGTTGCTGCAGCGCATCGATGCAACTGCATGGCGGCGCCCCCTCATTTCCACGGCCCGTCGGCCGGCATCGTTATGACTTTCAGGTCCCTCTTTCCTCTTCTGCCAGCTCGTGTTGGGCCAACCAGTCAAATGTCAAAGAACAGGATGACTGGGCATTTTAGATGCTCGCTCGTATATACCCATACTATCCCGTCGTCTATAACCGTTGCTGCTACCTAGAAGTCTAGAGTCTCCATAAACAACTGACTAGTCATAGGTGGTCACCTCTAATTTCCTGTTTATCCTATGTCCAATTTCGTTACTAATTTACTTGCTCCGAGCTACCCTCTGGGCAAAGGGACAGCCTTTCGACCCAATTCATCACTTGCTCTTACCTTCTCTACGATACTACCCTGAGACGGCAGTCATCAACCGAGTTTTCTGGCCAAGCGTTACGGTGGTGTTGTTGCTTGATTCAAGCTAGTCCTGCCTGTAACACCCTGGGGTTGTCGCGAACAACATTTCCGCGACAGGACCTCTTTCCTACGCCCATCTCCATCGCAAATCCACTTCATCCTCCGACAAGGACAGCTACATCGAAAACCTCTTCTCCAAGAAGCCTCGATCTATCACCCATTGATCGGCGGATCAGCATTGGCTTCGCCTAGTATCTTTTCAGGGGTGTCTTGTCCGGTTGTCAAGCATCCTATCCAGACTTGGACAGCAGCAATCGAGCTACACAACTCCAGTCGTCCGGCCACTTTCGCACTACCCAACAACCAAGATGCAGTCTGTGCAGCGCCAATTCACAAAGCTTCGAAGCAAAGGCCCTGGCAACAATGCCGCGGTCTCTGTTTTACTGAAGGAGTACGAAGATGCGGACCAGCTCCTCGCAAGGGTAAGCTCAACAATGCTGTTTCTCTTCTCCCAACCAGCCACCTACTGTACTGTCGCTGACTTGATTCCTGATCCAGCTACTTGAAAACTCTAGGGCTTGGAGGGATGCCTGGGCCTCGCTCGTCCACCACCAACTGCAGTTTGTCGTCGAACTCGAAGGCCTCTACGATCCCATTGTCGGCGCCTCCGATGGCCATGGCCGGGAATCGGTCCCTACCCCCCGGCTACAGCTCGAAAGAACATACAGGCTGAAGCAGGCCTATGGCGAACTCAAGTCCGAGCTGGCAGAGGAAATCGGCACGATCGAAGACCGAGTAATTCGACCGGCTGTGGAAGCACGGGATTGTATCGCCCCAATTCGCAAAACGATCAAGAAGCGGGAGAACAAGAGGCTGGATTACGAAAGGGCCCAGGACAAAGTCAGCAAGCTTCACAAAAAGCATACAAGGACTCCAAAGGAGGAAGCTTCTCTGGCAAAGGCCGAGGTGGAGATGGCCCAAGCAGGTGATGTAAGAACTCAACCCTACTCTAGCCTCCATAACGGTAACCCAGAGGGTCCTCAGTATGATGTCGCCCGTGCTAACTATGCAAGTAGGAATTCGCCATCGCAGATGAACACCTCCAATCGACCCTGCCACCCATCATAAACGCTACCTTCAGCCTGGTACCTTCCCTGCAAGCAGCCTTGGTTCTGGTCCAGAACCGCCTGCTGGGACTATATTATACGACCATCCACGGCTACTGCATGGAGTCCGGGTTCCCCTCGCCTCCGCCTCCCATGTCCGAGGTCGTGGCAGCATGGGAAGCCGCCTTCGTGCCCGCCCGGGATGATTTCGAGTCCGTCAGCATCGTAGCCCGCGGCAAGGCAGCCCATTCACCCATGGCTCTACAGGCCCCTGAGGGCCCAGGCCGACGGCTTTCGGCCATGATACCCGGGAGGAACGACATGCGTCGAGTCACTTCACCAATGCCGTCTACGTCCAGCGCGGCATCAACCTACAGCGGCGGTGGCGGTCACCCCGGACGCAACAATCTGCGCATCCCCTCTGCAGGTGGTTACTCCTCCCGAGCCCCGTCACCCGCGGCATCCGACCGATCCTCTTACGCCTCCAGCCCACCGGCCTCCTCTTACTCTGGTTACTCCGGCAGCCAGAGCCAGCAAAAGAGACTCGAGTACCTGGCCCCTACCGACTTCACCACGGCTACTTCCCTGGGCGACCGAGGCTCAGTAGACCGCACCACGCTCGAGAACAACAACAGGCCTTTTCCGAGATCTCCTTCGACGTCCACTCCGTCGATCAACAGGGCGCATAGCCCCCAGGCTCTACGTAGCAGTGGCAATAGCAACGGAAATGGAAACGGAAACGATTACTTTGCTCTAGCGGTCGCCAAGAAGAGACCTCCTCCGCCTCCGCCGCCGAAGCGGATCGCGAGCCAGCAGCAGCTGGCTGAGTACGTGGTTGCACAATACACGTTTGCTGGGCAGGGTGCCGGGGATCTGGCGTTTAACGAGGGCGACAGGATCAAGATTGTCAAGAAGACGAATACGGATCAGGACTGGTGGGTTGGGGAGTTGAATGGGAAGCGAGGAAATTTCCCGGCGAATTATTGTAAGCCGGTGTGATTTTGTTTGTTTACTGCGGAGTGGGATATCCATTCCGGAACGCGAGCGCGTGTTTTTGTATTGAAAGCGAATACAGGGGGTAATCCACCTACGTAATGAGCATAACATTTTGCTATTGCCGACACGGGGAGTTGAGAGGGCTTCGCCGAAGCATGATTGATTGGGAACTCATTTGTATGATTTTGTAAACTAGAATAGGTATTTCGAGGGGGGAACGAGCTGTAACGGAAACGGGACCACGCGCTGAGGTTTGCAGAGCACATAGCATAGTGTTGAATCAAATCATGTACTACATTTCGTGACCACCAATGCTATCATTTACTTGCCTTCATTTTATCACAGCACGTAGATCGATGGCTGACGCACCAAAAGACCTGACGAAAGTATCAAGATATTAAAGATGAAGAATGAGGAAGCTAAGCTAAACATGGATGGATGGGTAGGGGTTCTTATACGGGATGACAAGTTATGAAGGGATGAAAGCCTAGAAAGAGATTAGATGGTACTTAATACAGGGCAAGGAAATAACTGGTGCTGGCATGTGCCACACCTCCCATGCAAAACCCAACCGTTTCCTTTCAACATGTATCCATCTTCAACTCCATCAGCACAATCACTCACTCACTCACTTCTCCTCGTCCTCCTTCAAACCCCCTCTCATCACCCTCTCATCCCCCCCTCAAGCCCCCTTAAAACCCTCTCCGCCCAATCGGCCATCCCGCCGCTCCTCCCCTCCCTAACCCCTTCAGCATACGACACTCTCCCCCTCCCCCACTCCAACCAATCCTCCACCCTAGCTCCCCTATCCCACTTATCGCCATCAAATAGACCAACACTAACATCAATCACATCCTTCGCCTTCTCAGCGTGATAAAACACCGTGGCTCCGCAAGTGGGACAAAACTCCCTCCAGACTCCGGGGGAGGATTCGTACCTGTTGAGAAGACCCCAAGGAAGGGTATTGAAGTCTAGACTACCTTCAACAACGGAGGCAAAATGGATATTACACGTCGGCACAAAAGCCCAGCACTGAACTTCGAAGCCAGAGGCCAGGCGGCAGGATTTGCAGACGCAGGCGGCGGTGAAGTATCTGGTGAATTTGGTGTTTTCGTCTAACGGAGGGGTTCTGACGGAGGAGGAGGTACACTGCGGTTCAGGCCCGCGAAGCCACCACTTCTCGTCATGAGGATTCGAAGTCACGCTTTCTGGCTCCACGGTGTACGAGTACATGGCGTCTGGGTAGCCGCGGTGGGGGAGGGTGCTGGCTTGGGAGGGGCGGGAGAGGGAGAAGGAGATGCGTTTGCAATGGCAGGCTGCGTGGAGGACGTGGTCGAGACCGTTTGTGTTGTTGGTGCTTGGAGCAGTGATGGTGTGGAGGATCTTGGTGGCTTTTTGGTTGTTGTTGTCGGATGTGGATGTGAATATGGTTGGAAGCCAGAGAGATAACCCCCAATCTTTGGTGTCATCCACCTTCTGGTGTTGCCAGTTTATCTTGACGTTTGGATTATCTTTCTTGGATGATTTGATCACGCCTGTTGCTACCGCCCATTCAGGTTGTTCGTTGTCCCTGTCATCATTGTTGGAGTCATCACTGTCAGAGTAATAACTCGAGCGCTGGAAGACGTGACAGCCACATGTCGAGCAAAAGTAGTAACTTGTTGTTTCAAGGTTTGGGTGGTCCGGGTCCGAGTGATATGTCGTGAGGCCGCCGAGAGAAGCGGGAGCTGAGGAGAGGGCAACATAGGATGTGAAGAGTTGCCCGGTCAGGTGTCGGCAGGATGTACAATGGCAGAGGACGATGTCGGTATCCACGCGAGAGAGGGTTACTGTTTGTTGGATGGAACCGCAAAGGCAGGAGATGGTGGCATTGCTGCGTGCTTTGGTAGACATCTTACTGTCTGTGGATCAGGTGGGGAGAATGAGTGTTGAAGTTCTTCGTCGGGAGCTGTTATCAAGTTGTGAAATGATGTTGCGTTATGCTTCGAATATCGTGGGATGGGGTATTGTTTAGTTGAGAGTGCTGTCCGGTTATGAAGAGTTTCTGACGGGTGGTGTACTCTTGAACATGGGAGATCTGACCTCATAAGATTGATGGGATCCCAATGATTGCTGAATTGTAGCTTCCCCTTATGTCGGCTGCCGTTTCAAGCAAGGAAGGAGAGAGACAAGTCGTCGCTCAAAGGGCGCAAATGACTTCGATAGTGCGGGGTACTTTCCGTCTTTGATCCCTTGTATACATGTAGATATGGCTGCCACGTAGAGGCAAGTACAACTTGCGCAACATGTCTTCCGGATCTTCACTGCATTCCACTTGCAACACAAACACCTTCCTGGTGAGTGAAGACCACCGGTTCTTGGAGCGAAAGTGAAGGAGCAAAGATGCAAAGTGTGTCTCGATGATGCCCTAGGGAGGTTTTGGTCAACTGTTCCTTCCGAATCCATCGTGTCAAGTTCTAGTCCTCACTGCATCCAACTTGTCGACGTAAGTCAGTCCCATTGAACTGAAGCATTGTAACGAACTCAAGACCCAGGAGTTTCGTGAATTGTTTATTAGGTATCTTTGGTATCTTCCACCTCAATCATGGGCGCATCATTTTCCGCCAGCCATTATCTCACAACCCCTATCCATTAACCGTTGCAAACGCCCTCATCACGACCTTCATATACTTGTTGTATCCCATATTTTCATATCCAAACATCTCCGAACCATCCATTCATTCATGTTGTTCATCATCAATGATGGGCACCCTTTTCGTTGACGAGCTCAGCTGGGAGCTCAGTCGCGGAGCCTGGCCTCGATCCAGAGGAGCTGTCACCCTTCTCGCCCTTCTCTCCAACCAGCACCGGCTCCGGCCCAGTGGTTCCTTCGATCGACCTGACCGGCTCATCCCTCTTCCAGGGAGCCTTGCCCTTGGCGACGCAGACCATCCAGGTAGGGATGATGCTGCCAAAGTTGGGGGCCCATGGGTCCTTGAACTCCTTGTTCTGGGGCACGATGCGACCACCGGAAGCCTTCTCGATGATCCAGACGAGGGTGTTCATGAGCATGTACATGCAGATACCGCCAATCAGGCCGTTGGCGATGGAGTAGGTGAAGGCCATCAGGGCAATGCAAACAAAGGCCGGAATGGCGTCGCCCATGTACTTCCAGTTGATATCCGTCACAGCGCGGACCATCATGGAGCCGACCAAGATAAGGACGCAGCCGGTGGCCCACGGGGGAATCGAAGCGAAGATGGGGGCGAAGAAGATGGCGATGAAGAAGCAGAAGCCAGTCGACATGGCTGTAAGGCCCGTCTTGCCACCCTCACCGATACCAGCACCGGACTCGACGAAGGCAGTGACGGGGGGAGTACCGAGAAGAGCACCAATCGCGATACTGACGGAGTCAACCATGTAACTGTAGACACAGCAATGTTAGCAATGAACGAACAAGACACAAAGAAGACAGTTAAAACGTACGCAATGGTGGAACCCTCAAAGTCACCAGTCTCCTCATCGACAAGGCTGGCATAGCGAGCCATGGCATACATGGTACCGGTGGTATCGAGAATGTCGACGTAGAGGAAGGTGATGAGCGCCAAACCGAACTGTCCGCCGTGTCCCGAAATGTCCCACTGCTGAACGTTGAGGACGTGCTTGATCTGATGGAAGCCGACAACCTTCTTGAAGAAATCGAAAGCATCGTCGCCAACATTGGTGTAGGGGAAATAGGTGACCTCGGTGGTGCGGGGCCACGAGATGACGGAAATGAGAATGATACCGGCAATAATGGCACCCTTGACGCGATACATCAGGAGCATGGTCGTGAGAACACCGCCGCAGAAGATGCCGATCCACATGGTAGGGTTGCGCATCTTGTCACTGTCCGGGCAGGCACCTGTGACTTTGTCTTGAGAATCGGGATGGCAACCAGCAAGCTCGAGGGGCACCGAGGTACCGCCAACCACGAGACCGATACCCTCGGAGTAGGTCATACCGATGAGGGTCAGGAAAAAACCAATACCGACGCTGGTGGCCAGCTTGATGGACCGGGGAATAACCCGAGCTAGCCACTGACGCATACCAAGGAGCGCAAGACCGAAGAACACCCAGCCTTCGACGAAGATGGCAGTAACGGCAACCTGGTAGGGAACAAGGCCCTGACCGTGATATCCGACGACGGTGTAGGAGAAGTAGGCGTTCAAACCCATGCCAGGCGCAAGCCCGATAGGCCTGTTTCATTGTCAGCAAGCCAACACCGAAACTTATCAAGAACCATGAACTTACAGATTGGCGAGGAGACCCATGAAGAAAGTAGCGAAAGCAGCAATGGCAGCGGTGGCGGTGATGATATCTCTCTTGACCTCAGCCGTGCAGATAGCGTAGGTCGGGTCATTGATACACCACCTATCAACCTTGGGATCTGCCGTGCAGACGCAAGTTCCTCCACTGTCGGCGACGATGCTTCCGTTGACGGCAATAATGTACCTGCCACAAGCGTTAACAACCGCACTTATTCGCTATCGTGTGTGAGGTGTTTCAAACATACGACATGGCGAAGAAGGTCGCGAGACCAGCACGCATCTCGGTGAAGAAGTAGGACCCCTTCCTTTCTTTGGGCTGTTGGCGACGTTTTAGCAAAGAGACACGCGGCCACTCATTTCCCAAAAACGGCGCTCACATGTCCAGAGCCATCCAGCTTGAACCAATATCCAACCTTGCTGGTGGCAACCTTGCGGTTGAACGAGTCAACCCAAACACCAACTTTTCCCATCTTTGCAAGGTACGGCGAGCTGCGGAATCTCGAAGACGGTCTATGCTGATGTCGATGAGACGATGAGAGATGATCGACCGAGGCGAGCACGGACGATTCGTGTGGTGTTTTAGCTTGGACCGGTGAGAGATCGATATGGCGGAGAGGGGATTATGTTGGTCGGATCCCTTAACTGACCGAAGGGTCGTTGAAGTGGAGGAGGATGGTCGACGTAAAGGTTCGTTATGTTGTTAACGGCGCACAAAGCACGTTTGCAATGAGCGGGTGCCGAAGCTTTCACCAAACCCTAGCGAGGGACGCAAGAGCATTGGTGAAGGAAGGAGAAATCCTTACGAGTCGACCGAGGCCTGGAGGTGGGCGGCCCATCTTTTATGAATCATGAGCGAAGACTGTGAGGTACGGTACGTCGGTACCAGATGGGGAACCCTAGGTGCATGCTAGCCCGACCGGGGACGAGTCCGCGCGTGTGGGAAGCCAAAATCCCAAAAGAACGGGAAAAAAACCGATAAAAAATTTCTTATCTCTGGGCATCCGCTGGGGCTTTTGTTAGAATCATCCCGTCCGGCGGCGGGCAAGTCGTCCCAAGAGGGAAGAGATGGGATGCCCGGCTGGCCACTCGGGCCCAGCTACGCGTGGAGATGGTGGGTTGTGATCCTCGACGAAGTGGGATACCGGTGATGTTCGAGAAGTGGAATTGCATGGACGGCATTGGCCCGAATCTGTCGGGCCTTGCAGGCTAGGGATGGTTTATTTCCGAAATTTTAGGACTTTTTCAGAAATTTTCAGAAATCCTGAAATTCAGTACATTGCGCTAGTGAAATTGATCCGTGCACACACAATCCATACAACCCCCTCCCTTTCATACCTACCTTTCTAATATTCATGAACTTCATCAGCATTCAACCAAACCACACGAAACCGATCGCAATCAACTCGTAGAAGCTTGCGGAATCCCCTCACGATGCCTCCTGTTCGGAACTAGGCGATTTATTGCCAGTTTCAGATAAAATCATGGTCAAATTCACACATTTCAGCCCAGTCCAGCCACCAGATTGCACATGTAATGCCCAGCATAATTTATTTATATGGGGCACTAGCACGTGAAAAGCCACGTGTGACAGAAATGTCTGTTTTTTTCCTTTCTTTTTCCTTTCATTTTCGTTCCTTTCATTTTCCGTAAAATTCACAGCCATCCCTATTGCAGGCTCATAAGACAGGATGACGGGAATAACCTTGTCATTCACTCCCCACCTATCCGTCCCATAATGTCATACAAAAGTTCAGCGAGGGCAAGACGGCTCGACGGGGACAAGACGGGCCACAAAGTCGCCTCTTCAACCCCTCCAGTGCCCTCTCTTCCGAGTCCCGGCTCGCCGCCAGTGGGACGCCGTAGCGGCCGTTTTTACCTGGAACTACCGAAGGCACAGCTTGTTAGTTGTCCGGTCTTTTGCGTCACAGATCTTCATAACGAGGATGATTTCGTGCTTCTCCCACGCCACGCCTTCAGCTGTCAGGTTTTTTAAACTCTCACTACCGTCCCGAGGTAGGGCAGGAAGCCAAGAGCTCAGCTTGCGTGAGGGGAACCTTGACTGGACGTAGGGTTTGGACTGCCCATCTCAACGACTTCAACCCTCACAGGCTGGAAATTGCGGTTTTGATATGCCTCGATCTGCTCCACGCCAAATCTGTTTCACGCGCCAATTGTATTGAACTGACTTTTGATATCGTGTAAGAGCGCGCTAGGGGACCCCGGGATCCCTACAATAGGCCATGTAGCCGTCGACTAGCAAGGGCTCTCACAGCGACCGACCGATATGAGATTCCGCTTGAGATAGGAGGAACATCCTGCATTGGTGAAAGCTCCCGCTTCAACAAGCAGCGTTTTACATAGTGAGGCTTATTACCCTATTTTAGCTGGATTATCATAACATCGGTCCATCGGGCGCTTTTCAGACTCGAGACCGTGACTCCGTGGGTTATAAAGCACTCATCAGCCAGTGGGCAGCTCGTCGTCCGTCCTCTGACCTCTCAGGGGTCCGAAGAAGAGAAGAGGGGCCGCCTATCTTTCGCCAAGGCTGACATGGCTGAAGTGGTGATGCAACTATTGCAAACCTGCATGCAAACGCCATGTGGGATGGAATTCGACGACATGTCACGGTTCTGTGGTTTAGATGTGGAAATAACAGTTTCCCAATTGGCATGTCAAACAACTCCCTCCGCGAGAAATGAGGCTCTGACAAAAAGTTTGGTGCAGAATCAAATTCAGATGAAAACTGAATCTGGTGCGGTCTTCTATCACACAGCTGGGTGACCACTATCAAACCAAAGCGTCTAAAGATACCACACTACGCGGCAGGATCGCTAGTGCGTATTTAGGGCCTGATCGGCTGAATGCGCTTCCCTCGAGCGCACGCCTTTTCTACTAGTCTCTCATAACAGTCGTGCTCCAAATTTGTCAGCCCCTATCTGCTTTGCCGCCACATGTGGCGCAGTCGCTTTGTACCCTGTGGGTCCAAATGGTATAACATTAGGATTGGTAGGTAGGTGAGGGTAGTGGAGATGTTACAACCATATAGACCCATAGTATAAAGAGAAACGTAAGGGCCATGCGAAGGTAGCTGAGTGAATGAGACTATTTTCTATTACTTTTTGACCATTAAAATTGATTTTTTGAATTAAGTTAGACCAAGATTAGTAGTAAATTACTGCTATACGCTAGTCTTAATAACTTATATGCTAACTAGGGTATTAAATTTCGTGCCGCGCTAATGCGGGCAGTATTACTTTCCTATAAGGGTTTAAATATCTCTACTTTTTATAGTATTAAGGGTTATTTAATTACTATACGCTTACTTTTTTGCTAGAATCGACAAGAATTCCCAAACCACACTCGTAGTTGAACGTACAAAATTTGTGAGCGTACAGCGAATACAAACGTAAAAATCTAATTAAATTAATACAATTGCAGGGTATGGATGAGGCTCTATTATATTTTAGGATATTTTATCATAGGATATTAGAAACGATTACTTATTATAATCTCTATATAAATTAGTTCTTCAAACCCTACTATAAAATCAATATAGATAGTACTAACCGAACTACTTTTACTTTTACCATGGCTAATATAATATATATTCTTTTTAGTAAGAGAAAAGACCGCAAATTACTTACTCCTATATACTTAGGCTATTACAAAGTGCTAATGTTTACTATCTATACCTAGCTAGCTGAATTCAGTGCGGTCGAGATCAACTATAATGAATTCAACTTCTAATCCTACGCTAAAATTAATAAAGTCAGGTTCGATACTAGGATTAATATTGAATTTAGTAATGTTGAAATTAGATGAGTACAATTTAGAATTTAGGTTAATAAATAATTTCACTAAGTAAATACTTCTAATTATATATAGATAATTAATTAACCCTCCTCTTTTAAGAGGAGAGAAGGTGAGTAACTATTTATATTTAGTATTATATTTAGTATTACAGGACTAGATTAACATCTAGTATGGGGTATTAAGTATATATTAACTTATTCTAACGTATAATACCTCTCGGGGTACCGAAAAATAGTTATTACGCCGGCGTCTATTTATTATTATAATTATATATATATATATATATACTACTAATATCTTCAACCATTGCTGGTATTCTTTACCTAATAATAACCTTTATATTCCAAATTAGATTGAGCCTTATAAAGTATCTTCGACGTCGACGGCTTTTAAATTAAAGAAGAGGTTACCAATTATATCCTTTATAGATTTTAGACCATTAGGACTAGCTTTAGGAGGTTTAATTAAAATAATTTTAGTACCCTTCGCCGATCCCAATAGAATTGGGTTAGGGAAAGCGATTTCTTTTCCTTTACTTTTCTCGGCGGTAATAGGACGGCGCTTTTTATGTAAATTAGAGCGTTCGGTATATTTATTGACTTTTGCTATCCCAGTTCTACGGGGCTTTAAAGTCTTAATAAGAAGGCTGGTAGAAATTATTAAAATTAATAATAATAAGACGAAATTATTTAATCTTCAAGTCTAAGTAGGTAGAAGGAAGCGGTTGGTACTATACGGAATATAGCCCGAACTTTTATTGAATAAATTCCGACCCTAGCAGCCTTATTTAATAGGAAATAATATATTATAGTAAATAGTGGACAATTATTAGGTAATTATTGTAATAAGCGAACTAGGTTCGCCTATTTTAATATTCGAATCTTTACCTTTAACAGAATCCTAAATAATTAATACCAAAATTTTAAATTCGCTGTTAATATTTTTAAATATTTTCTATACGATTTATGAGAAGTGAATAGAAATGTATATAGGGATTATTTAATTATTTATAATTTTAATATACGAATTTAGGTTAGTTAAAGTTGATAAACGATTATTAATTTAGTTTTCGAAGCGGTTTATTAAATCTTATTTAAAATTAGCGAATTCGGAATTTAGTAAATTATAATGATACTCATTTTCGGTATAATATTATTTATTATCATTATTAAATTCGTCCGGGTTGATATAATTTAATTAAATATCATTAGTTTTTATGAGTGCCAAATTTGCTTATTCTAGCAAAATAGCGTTACTGTTTATATAGTAGGATATTAAAAGGTCAACGTAATTAAGAATAATAGTATTTTACGCTTTATAATTATTAGAATTGCGTACGATTAAAGTAAATTAAATGGTTTTATACTAAAATTGACGAGCGAGAGGCGTTTCGGAGAAGTTAATATAATTTTTAAATGAAGCGAGGATAGTTATATTAATATTATTATAAAACTTTTAGAGATTAGTACGAACTTAGTAATATAGGACGAACGCCAGTCTTTATAAATACGAATAAATGTATTTAAATTAGTTTTGAAATATATAAGAGCGAACGGAGTCAGCACAGTTTCTAAGCGTGTAGCTAGACTGAAAGCTAACCTACCGAGCACATCTTCAGGCAGTGAAGAAAAAGATGTCAATGTAAATCTTCACCCTCATATGCATCGCAGCGAAGACGTAGGGATATAGCCTTATCTACGCAAGAGAGGTATATATAAAGGTAATCTGAGCGGTAGTAGCCTATGAAGCGTCAGCGTACCACACCCCTATAGAGCCGCTTGGGGAACCACGCAGTCTCGTAAAAGATCTTGCAACGACTCAGACCAACTGTCTCAAAGTAGTCTCTGGGGCTTACAAAGCCACGTCTACGTTCAGCGTTGAGACGGAAACCTTCTGCCCACCCCTCGACCTCTACCTCAATAAGAGGGTCAGAGCGTTTGAAGAACGGCTCTCCCGCTCCTCAGCAGCGACTGTGACGGTGCCGGTCTGGCTATGCCATATGGGGGATGGAGTGCTATGCTCAGAAAGGTTGTCGGAATAAGTGACATGGAGGATGGGGGCATGGGCCCTACTAAGGCAGACACTAGGCCTATTGAAGGTGTTTGCCCAGGTTTGTTATGCAGGTGAATGGGATGCGGGTAAAGAGATTGGCGGATAGCGATCCACGAGTGGATCTCACTGTCAATTGTGCGGCCAGGGTATTTATTCGGGTCTGCATGCATATATCTAGTTCTCTTTCTCTTTTCTTCTCCTTACCTTAAATCTTCTGTCATAGATGGTATCTTAGCTTTGCCTTCGACTTATCCATACTAGCGCCTTTACAGCGACCTTCATTAGAGGGACGTCAGCTTGGTGTCACAGGGTTGTGACTGCCTATATAGTATGCACTTCGATGTTCGTTAGCAAGCGAACATTGTCCTATCTTTTATAGGTTTGGCCGTGTAGGCATGTGCATCCCACCCTGTCATAGTATGTTCGCTTACCACGGTGGGAGGTCATAGGTTCAATCCCAGACATGATATTTTCGAGGACAGTTTTTCGTGCTGCTTTCCATCCCGTAATGCGGTCTGACACTTTGAGGTTCCAGTGAGAACCTTGGAAACATTCGTACAAAAGACAATGCAACGCAGAAACTGAAATATCAACGGCTTCCCATTGGAAAGGGGGATACGTCGCACTTTCAGGTAGTGCTATATAGGCGCCTTGCATCCATGAGATGCCTCTCGAGTTTTGGCTCTTGCAGAGCCTCTTTTAGGAGAAGGTAGTGTTACAAGGTTGTGACTGCCTATATACTATGCACTTCGATATTCATTGGCAAGCGAACATCGTCCTATCTTTTATAGGTTTAGCCGTGTAGGCATGTGCATCCCACCCTGTCATAGTATGTTCGCTTACCACGGTAGGAGGTCATAGGTTCAATCCCAGACATGATATTTTCGAGGACAGTTTTTCGTGCTGCTTTCCATCCCGCAATGCGGTCTGACACTTTGAGGTTCCAGTGAGAACCTTGGAAACATTCGTACGAAAGACAATGCAACACAGAAACTGAAATATCAACGGCTTCCCATTGGAAAGGGGGATACGTCGCACTTTCAGGTAGTGCTATATAGGCGCCTTGCATCCATGAGATGCCTCTCGAGTTTTGGCTCTTGCAGAGCCTCTTTTAGGAGAAGGTAGTGTCACAAGGTTGTGACTGCCTATATACTATGCACTTCGATATTCATTGGCAAGCGAACATCGTCCTATCTTTTATAGGTTTGGCCGTGTGAGCATGTGCATCCCACCCTATCATACTTAGGTAGCGGCTGAGCTAAGGGATAGGAGGGGAGGTAGACAACTACAGGCGCCCCCAGTCAGCGGCCGGGCGAAGGCCGAATGGGCTGAGCGATGGGCCATAAGAGAAGATATCCCGATACCACAGAGGGAAGCGAGAGAACCCACACCGGGTGAGAGGGAGAAGTGGTTAGAAGAGGCAACTCAAAGAGAGTAGGTTGCGAGGTGGCATGTTAAGGTGGCTGAAGCGATGAGGAAATGGAAAAGACTGAGTGCCGCAGAGGCTCATGCGCAGTTCAATGGAACCACACTGCAGTACCACACCTGGCCTAGCACGGATAAGAAGTCATCTCTGCACTACCTCTTGAAGGCTATGAGCTCACTCCTAGTGCAAATTAAGATAGGCAAAATAGGCTTACGGGCGTTCCTTTTCGAGAGGAGAGTGCCAGAAGTGATAAGGCCGTACTGCCAGTGCGGGTTCGTGAAGGAGACGTTTGAACACATTGTCTTAGAATGTAGGGAAACGGAAGATACATAGTTATGGGGAGACTCAACGTGGCCAACAAACATTGAACAACTCTATGACGAACTCGAGACTGTGGCGAGAGTGGAACGAATCCTCCACTGGGCCTTGCGACTGGGACGACTATAGAAGTACAAGCTGGCGGTGAAGATAGAACAAGCGAGGGAAGCAGAAGAGCTACTAGGGAGCTCAGATTGATCTTTGATTCTGGTGGGCAGGAGCGCGCTTAGAACACCCCTGGGTGAGGCCAGGAGGACCACGCAATAGAATCAAAGATCGGGCCTTAGGAATGACGATGAGGTCATACTGAGCAGAAGACAAACAACGAAGGTATGGCGTCGATACGACGCTACTGCGATAGAATAGTGAAGGGTTTTCAGCTGGCTGCGGCACGGTTTTTCCCACTGACTAAGAACAGAAGCAGCACCGCATACCCACTGGGTAGACTACATAGTTAGTTAGCGTGTATAAGACTAATAATAATAATATAAGAGCGAAATAATATATAATTATATTTCTGTAAGATCCGTTATTAGATTCTCCTTTAAAGAGGTCAAAAGTATATTCGTCAGTTATAATATCGTTATTAATTTCGAAGTCTTCTTCATATTCCGATTTGTTTTTATTTATATTGACTTTGCTATCCGGGATTTCTTTAGGAAATTTAATTTCGTAGATTTTAATATTAAAATAATAGCCTTTAAAAAAAGATATAATTTCGTTAAGATTGATATAGTTAGCTTTAATTATATTATTTTGGCCGGTAGTAATTTTAAAGACTATAGTAAATCCGCTATAACGTTTATTATTATTAATATATATTATTCCGTTGCAGTTAGTAGTCGAAACTATATTAAAGGTTTAATTAATTAATTTAAATAACTTTTTTTTAAATCGGATCCTATTTACTATCTTCGAAGGTAAGGGTTTACATAGGAATTTTTAACGATTTATAATAGTTAGTAAACGAATATACTATAATATATTCGCTATTCCAGCTTTATTAAATATAGTGGAGCGCTTTAGGTGTAATTTAAACGTCGAAAGGACCGATTAAAAAAGAAGGAGTCTAATATTCTTTATAATACTTATAACGAACGATTTAAACGTTTATAGTAATAGCGGTTCTAATTACAATTAAGTAGAGGGTTATAACAATTATAAAATTAATTTCCTTAATAATGATACTGAAATGGGGTTTTATTAATAGTAGTTAGAATCGATTTTTTATTGCTGAAGTTTTAAATTAGATTTTAGGGTCTTAAATCCTTTCTAAATCATCTACGGAAATTAGGCAGTTATACCGGTTCTTATTGAAAGGGTTATAGGACTATCCCTACAATCCTTCTTACTTTATATTATAGTATCGGCCTTAACTAAACTTCTATTTTTAATACTTTTCCTTACAAAATAGATATAAAATTTCTTATTTATCTTTTTGAAGCGCTTATCCTTCCACTGGCTTTATCGTGAGCCACAGTGTCATAGAAGATCCACACCAAAGGTCGTAGTCTATAGGCCCATATTAAAGCAAAGAAGGAGCGGCGGTTTGGTCTATAATAGCCAGAATGCAATTAATTGCGAAGTCAGAGTCTCCACTCCTTGCCCAATTAGGAAATTTTAACGTCGAACTGAAGTTGAAGCTTGTATATTCTGCCAAAAAGTCTATATTCAACGTTGCAATCCAAATTGCTTCTCAACCATTGAATGTATCAAAATGCAAACAGATGTAAACGTTTCACTTTCTTTTTTTAATCAATTTGATACCCTTTACTAGAGGTGTATCCTAATGGTCGTTGAGAAAAGTGGCTTTTTAGTAGTTTTAGTCATCCAAATATGACCGTCATCCCAAAAATGACCAAGTTTCCAAAATGACCAAGTCTCCAAAAATGACTAAGTCCTTTAATGACTAAAACCCCTAATCCTAAAAATGACCAAATCCCAAAAATGACCAAGTCTTCAAAAATGATCAAGTTCTTAATAATCTAAAAATAATTAAATCCTTAAAATAATTAAATTTTCTAAATACTTAAAATTAAAAGCAATAAGGGAGATTAAAAGTAATAAGGGGGATTAAAATAATAAAAGAATTAAAAATAATAAGAATAATTAAATTTCTATAAAGCTGGCTTTATCTAGCTAAACGGGAGCGGGAGGTAGCTACTAAAAGTAGGTATTTCTAAAATAAAGTAGATCCGTGGGCGCTTCTCTGTCTCCTCTGGGATTTAGCTCCATTCAAGGGAACTACATTTTTATAAAGTATTTTAACCTTTTTATTAATAAAGAATGGAAAGTTATTACAAATATTATAGACGGTCGGAGCCGCAGTACCAAATCAGAAGTCGGTATATATAGAATTCTAAAATTACGTAAGAAATTAGAAGTCGCCGGATTCGTTAATGTTTTTAACGTATTTAAATAATTATATAGCGAATATACAGATTGAGGCTTTCTTCCTATTACATTCGAATATAAATTTATTATTAGTAAATTAAACGAGCGATTTATGAATTTTAAATCCGAATTATTTGATAATATGAATTAGGAGTCTAATAATAGTAATTATAATTTTATAGTTATTACTATAAAATAATTATTTAATTTACTATTTAAAGGCGGCTCCGTAAAGTAAATCGGGAGCTTCTTTTAATGATAAAGTACGCTAGGCTAAGTAAAATTTAGTCGTACGACGGATATATTCCGCTTAAAGATAAGGATCCGAATAATACTAAATTTTATTATTAAAGAAGGATCTAAAGTTTTTTAAAGACGTTATAGTTAAAATTAGATTAAAAGAGTCCTACGTTAATAGGCTTCTATTTATCCTCCAAACGGTCATAAATTACAATTTCCAGGGTAAGCGGAACCCGATTACTTGGGGGTAAGTTGGGATTATTATAAGAATTATTATTATTCAGAGGTTTATTCAGCGGCCCCGGAAGATTATTCAGGGGATTGCCTCCTTTACCTCCGGCGTTATTAAAAGCGATTAGAACGGTGTTAATAATGACCGTTTTATTTAAAAGGGTAAATTTATAAATTCTAGCGGAGATTATAATTTTTACTTTCATTATACTTCCAGKTTAATATTAGGAGCTTTAAACGGTAGTAATTTCAGTAGCTGGGGTATTATTCGAAGTAGGATCTTCTTTAAAGATTTTTGTTTAAACGTTTTTAGTAAGAATTACATTAACTATTCTATTAACGATCTCGTTAAATAAAGGTTTATTACGTATACAATTACTATTTATATTCTAATTAATATAAAATCTTTTATAGAAGCATTAAATTTAAGTTTTTATATATCCGGTATAGAAATATCCGAATTTAGCTTATATATATAGTAAGGAAGTTTTTCTTCATAATCGAATTATTAGCTTCTAATAATAGTTTTTATTAGATTTTGGTATGCTAAATTTGATTATTTTTCCCGAAGTTAAAAATATTATCGATACTTTATTATATAGTTTATATTAAACGGACGAAGATATTAAAGTAGGTTGTTTTATTAAAGCGGTTCTATATTACTCTTCTTTATGGTCTTACTCTTAAATTATCAAAATAATTTTCTATATAATAACGGAGTAAATTTAAATAAATATAAATAGTAATAATAGGGCTGGTAGTTGCGCGCTCATAATGAGTAGTATAATATTCTATAGTACGATGATCCCAAGAATCCGTAGAATTATATACTAGCCCTCTAAATTCGGTACTAATACTTATCTTTACTGATATTATGTAGGTAATACTATAATTATTTTGTTTACTTTTCTAAATTTAGTAATATATATTAAGGCGAGATTAGAGCTAGTTTTAATAGGCTGTGACGAACGGCAGTCTGATCTGCCTAAGTGGGATAGCTGAAGGAAATAACTATCAGGTGCAGTTCGGTGAAGCCAAAAGGTTCACAACAAGTATGGTAGCGTTATACTGGTCTCGGTGATAATGATCAATTGACTACTGTCGAACTATCTGACAATCTGAGTTCTCCAGTCGTCCCTTTATACCTTGGTGCTTGTTATCTATATGCGTCTGGCTCATTGATCGTAGTCCTGGCTCATGAGCTCCTTCCCGGCTCATGAGCTTTCGAGCTATCTCATGAGCCTCAGGTTGGCTCATGAGCCTATCTTGTCAGTTATGAGCCCTTCCTAGCTCTGACCCTAGCTCTTAGTCATGCTATGGTTACACCGCCCAGCCTTCACGTGGCTGTTGCGTTACCAGTGGCTTGGTTGGCCCGTGGCGTCGCTTATAGTTCGTAACATAGGCGCAATAAGCGTTATTGTTAGTAATTAGGTAGAAGAATAGTATCTGAATTAAGGATGATAATAATTTAAATAAAAAGAGGCCGGGGTTTATTTTATAAGAAAGTAAACGAATTCGGTATTCTATTTGTACTATAGGAGAAGTCTGCAGTTTAGAGTCTCCTTATATCCTATATTAATTAGTCATTTTCGGTTCCTCCACTCTTTTAATTCCTTACGAATTTTAGATTTACCTTTAATAACCTTTTAGGATACGAATTAATTATGATAGAGGCAGCGTGCACAATAAACCGCTCCGCTAAACCTATAAAAGATAGGATGATATTCGCTTGCCAACGAATATCGGATGTGCACACTATATAGGCAATGCCACGGCCTCATAGCCTTACCCTGTGACATTAATTATAAAAGTTGAATACTATTTTAACTATTAATTTAACCATATTAGGTTGGAATGCCGAATTTCTAATAGTTAATAGGAGTATTAATTATTTATTAAAAAATTAAGGGTAATTATTAGTCTCGTTGGAGTTCTTCTTAAGGCGAACTAGTATTTTAACTATTTTGAAATCAATATTATCGAATTCGTTTTTGAAAGTCTTAGGATAGATAGTCTAATAGTAATAAACCTTTTTTATTCTATCAGTTTATTCGTTAGTCTAAATAATAGGAAGGAATGATATAGYGGAATTTTTAGTAAAGCTACGCCGCCGGGTATGAAAAGATAATTTAATAGTAAAAGTAATAATGATTATAGTACGTAGAGTTCGATTTTGACTATAAGCACTATTTATTACAAAGTGCTAATATTTATTATTTATATTTAATTAGCTAAATTTAGTATGGTCGAGATTGACTATAATAAGTTTAACCTTTAATCCTACGTTGAAGTCGATAAGGTCGGGCTTGATATTGGGATTAGTGTCGAATTTAATAATATCGAGATTAGATAGGTATAACTTAGAATTTAGGTTAATAAATAGTTTTATTAAGTAAATACTTTTAGTTATATATAGATAATTAATTGACCCTTCTCCTTTAGGAAGAGAGAGGGCGAATAATTATTTATATCTAGTATTGTATTTGGTACTACCGGACCAGACTAACGTCTAGCACGAGGTGCTAAGTATGTACTAGCTCATCTCGACGCGTAATACGGGTAGTCTAAAATACGTTAAAGAGCTAATAAAAACTATATACTATAAATTTAAAACCTAATTTAAAGACCTCTTTCGTATAGATTAATATACCTTGAATACCCTAATATAATAGCTTTAAATTTATACTGGTATAAAAGCGACTAAATATTAGACTATACATTAAAAAATAATAGTAGTATTATATATTTTGGCATACATAAAAGCCTAGCAGACTATAATATATAAATTCTAAATTAATTAAAGTACTATAAGCAAGATTGTAAGAGATTTATTCCTTAAATTAATTACCTTCTACTAATACTTTATATAGTTGCCTGATGATAATTATCTAAACCCTAATATCCAATTAAATCTAACCTTTAATGCCTTTAATAGTTATATTAGTATTATCAATAGGATTTACGTAGCCGCCTATATACTACTACGGTAGTAATTTCAATATTATAATAGAAAGGGCAATATTACCTGGAATATATTCGTCGTAATAAAATTTAATTATACTTTTACGTACGTACTAACAGGAGCAGAGGGATTCTTTAATAATACTTCCCTTTATATTTATACCTTTAAGAAATCCTTTTATATATTAGATTTACAATATTACGTAACGAATACGGGATTTAGGACGTAGTTGAGTATTATAATTCCCTTTTTGAATATTAAATATTATTTATAAGATTAGAAAAATACTGATAAACCTTTAGAAATAGCGAAGGAGCTATATAATTTACGTTACGTTTGTATTTGTATAGTCGTAGAATAAATCTTTAATTTTAGAAAAAGAAGGTAGAAGATTATACGTATTTCCCCTATCAAATATTCTATAAAGAAAGTAAATTTAGATTATATATATAGTAACCAGGCTATATAATGTTATTGCTATATATTTGAGGAAGGAGGAGAGGATATTAGTATAAATTGAAGAGAGGATAATAAGAAGGGCGCGCTATCGAACGAAGAAATTGGTAAGGGGTATTTATTTTAATAGTATCCGTTATAATACAGCTTAGTTAATAAATAAATAATAGTAGGCGATTTGTAAAAGGTAAAGAGGAGGAGAAAGAAAGAGAGGGGAGGAGAGATGGAGATTCTTATGTGTAAAATCGAGTAATTTGAGCAAAGTTATGTAAAATCGAATTATCTATATAAAATCGAATTATCTGAGTAAAGTTATATAAAATCGAGTGTTTAATTTTATTTAGATTTTACTAGTATATGAGGGTAGTTAAAAAAAAAAAAGGTGTTTGCTTGTATAAAATTCTTAGATTTTCTAACTTGCACTTCTCTTTCTAGATCCCTCCTTTCTATTTATTTATATACGTACTCTTTCTTATTTTATTTAACCTTATCTACATCTCGCGATTAGCGGATTATTTATAAAATAATTGATATAAGTTATTATTTCTAGTTCTATTATCTTATTAGTAAAATGCGTTTATAAATTATTGATAGCGGTACTAATATTAGCCGTATTAAGGAGTTTAGGAATTTATAATAAGGCTGTCGCCTTCTCTATTGAGTTATTAAGTATAGTTATATCTGACTTCTTCTTACCTTCTCTTCCTCCCTTTATATTTACCACCACGATTGTTTAAACGGCTAGAATTTTATTTAGATTAATAATAAAATAATATTTCAATATTTGGTTTATTACTAGTACTTAATTAGGAGTAATAGCTATAGTGGTACGCCTTCTAAAAATTGTCATAGATAGTTTAGATTCGTTATTATCCTCCTTCTCATTGCCTTTGTTAGACTTCTCCCTGCTATTGTCTTACTCCTCCTCCCTTGCTTTCTCCTTTACTTCTATATTATCGAATAAATTATTATTGTTTATACCCTTTTTAAAGTTTTAATTAATTCTAGTAAGTTAGTTAGCGTGTATAAGACCAATAATAATAATAATACTAATAATAATAATTCTAGTACTAAATATATCTTCTTACTATACCCCTTTATTTTAGTAATATCGAACCTCATTTCCTTTGCTTTAAAGAAGATTTACTTATATATATTAATATTATTAAGAAGTTAATGACGGACTTAATTAACTTTATACGTTTTGGTAGTATAATATTTAATGAAAGACTCCTAATACTCGTTTAAAATAATCAGTAATTAAATACTAGGGTCTAAGCCAGCGTTAGAGTATTTAGAGAAGAGGGTTTACTATATCCTATATCGACGTATTTTTTCCTTATATTTGCCTTGTATATATTTAACGTTCAATTAATAACCTGGCTACGTTTCGATATATATTTTGATAAAGTAGTCCTACGCGTCCCTATAGTCTTTAGTATAGGTATTATTAAACTATTCCTTAGTCTTACAATATAGTAGCTACTCTATAAAGACAGCTGTAGTCTTAGAGGTAAATTTTATAAGTTTAGTACTATCAAATATAAGCGTTACCTTCTTCTTTATTAAGGCTTTAGATTTTTTAACTATTATCTTCTTAGCCGTTAGTTTAGTTATTATAGGTACTTTACGCTTCCTTTTAGCTATTGCAGGCTAGGTTAATGGAGGAGTATTTTAAGTACTAGCGATTTTAGTAGTGAGAGGATTTGGTACTAGTTCTTGACCTAATTCTAGCGTTAGTTAGATTAGTATAATAATTAAAAAGGGAAAAGGAGGTAGCTAATTATTATTATAGCTAATGGATATTAGATCATTAAGATATTCTTGTCACAGGGTAAGGCCGTGAGGCCGTAGCATTGCCTATATAGTGTGCACATCCGATATTCGTTGGCAAGCGAATATCGTCCTATCTTTTATAGGTTTGGCGGAGCGGTTCATTGTGCACGCTGCCCCTGTCATAATTCTAAATAGGCTCTAATAATAGGTCATCTTCTATCAAACTAAGGATTGAGGGTTAGGTATAGAGCTAGGATAAGTCGATACCTTCTATAGTATTAAGAGGCTTTTAAAGGTCTTAGGAGTCTATCTTAATAATATTTGGTCGTCTAGTCAATTATTAGTATTATTAACTTCTATTACAATATTACAAACTATTATAATAAGGTTAACCCTTCTTTCTGAAGGTAGTATAGATATTTAGGTATTAATTATACCAGAAACGGTTAATTACGTACTAATGCGGGCACCCTAGTTAACTCCAATTTAAATACCCCCTAAAAAGTAGTACAAATACTAGCTTACTTGGCTGCAGGGCACCAGATTGTACTGAAATATCTGTGCGCTCGATGCTAGCGCATCCAGCCGATCAGGGCCTTAGCCCGTGGGGGTTACAGTAACTTAGCACCAGCTTCTGAAGGTGGCTTTCAACAGCGGCCCTCGCCGTTTTGCTGAAGGGACAATTGATGGGACGAACCCGTCAAAACACCAAGACGGGATCGATAAGCGAAAGAAGCACTCCATCATCAAACTGATAAAGTTGGTTGGAGACAATGACGTCCACAGCGTGTCGCAATGAGGCGAATGCCGACCTTCTTCAGCACGGTCCCAGGCGACGACGAGAGGTCGATCTCCAATTGACGTTGCCTGCAACACCAAGCTAGCCTATCAGGAACCATTTTCATATCTCAAAACACCAACTGATATGATATGCCAACGTATACTTGCCGGCGGGAGGTTTATCATATATCTTATTTCCGCATGCCGGCCGGAGGAGAACCCCGACTTTGCTGTTTGCTGGCGGTCTACGGCCTGTTCCGATATCTTGTATCAAGCCTCGCTGAGGAGGGGAGTGCTGAGCTGAATGAGTATCCATCCATCATAGCGAGGTTCTCGAACATCTTGGAGTGATGAGTGTGACGGCGATATCCCATATTCCTACAGCCAGCTGCATACATAGCACGTCCAGTAGGCACTGAGATGCAGTGCAGTGCATTCGCATAGGGATCCATTCAGCCCTTTTCCTTGCTACCTCCAGAGTTCCAGTCCATATCCCCAGATTTCTGTGTCGCATGTCCCATTTCCTTTTCATACTGTTTTAGAGACCTTTCAAATCTCTTTAGACAATTTGTGGGGGAGATGAACACCCTCTCCTCCTTCTCCATTGCGAATTACCTTTTTACTATGTAAGCGGTAAGGTTCATACCACTACCGAAAATGAAGAGTCACAGAGTCAAGAATTTCAGATTGTGATCTCCGCTTTCACGCCTACCGCCGGCCGGAGTCTGGAGTTCGCTGTGAGTTTTTGGACACGAACATTGACATGGATGGAGTATCCAGGAACATGCTTGTGGCTTGTGCCAAAGGTTGAAGCCTAGCCCGGCCTTCTTTTTCCAGATCCTAAATCCTCCCAAGCACCTGACGGGCACCTCTACGGCTGGGTTCCGTTCTTCTTTCGGCCTTCAGGTTACGACCGTCACGGTACTTCAGTACTTCGGAGCCCGGCCTTTTCTGATATATTTTTCGAAAACGATTAAAACCAGAAGACAAAAAACTGTTGGAAGTCCGTGCCCTGGGCCGCCCATTCTTGGCGCCCATTCACCGGCACTCCCTTCCAGGTATTTAGGCTGCCCTGGTTTCCGTTTCTCCTCTTCCGTTAAACAACCACAATCAAGCCCTTTTCGTTGTCGCCTTTTCCAGCCCACCGATAAAAACTCATGTACCTTTCCGCCCACGCCTTGCAAGCCCACCCCCAAAACCCAAGTACCCATGATTTTCTTCCAACCGCTGCATCAATCTCACTACAACCCGATATAAAGCTAACCCGAGCAACAAGCCCCCTTTTGGGCGCGCTGGATTTACTGGTGCAATTAGCTTTTCGATGCAGTGTCTTTTCGTGAAGCTGTGATGAAAGCACCGAAGAAAAGTAACTTTGAGATGGGCGTAGGACTTGGCAGCCAAGATGCACAGGTTGGCCACCAAAGCGCTATAAAAGGTACATGAGTTTTTGTCTTCTGGTTAATCGATACCGACGACCGGGCCCCGGCATCCGCTTCGGATGCCGGGAGGTCCTGGCTAGATAAGAGCGGAGGCGGAAAAGCGGTCGGTCGGTCGGTCCAGGAAAAGACCGCATCAAAAAGACGACGGCTCCGTAAAAAGCCTACTGCGTAACCGCAGTCCGCACTAAAAGCTGAGAACCCGTCTGATGAGAAAGGTCAATCTCAACAGGACCTGGGACCCTGCTAGATGGGGAAAAAATGGAAAAGGAGCAAAGTCAACAGAGTAAAAACAGACAGACAATGCGATTGCATGGCAATACAAGCATGAAGCTGGCGAGCTGGCGATACAGTCAAGTCTAGAACTTCGTGATCCTCAATCGAGTTTCGGCTTCCTAGGCCGTTGTTGATTGGAAAATTGAAGCAGGAAGAAGGGACATCGTTACATTAGGTCGTTCAAAAAGCCGTTTTTCAATCCATTGACAATTTGACAGCCCTGAGAATCTCAGAATTTCATCCCAACCCGCTGCCGGTTTTGTCCATGATAAGGAAAGATATTGGACGGGCGGGCCTGAGGCTCGTGCGCGGCGTGTGCGCGG
>RANY01000243.1:0-23547 GCA_009805235.1 Neurospora pannonica FGSC 7221
CGCGGTGGCGCGGGCAACTACAGCGATAACGCGGCGCGAAGCGCTCAGCATCGGATGGACCCGGAGCAGCAGCGCAAGATGATTGAAGATCTTAACGCGAGGGTGTTGCAGGATGTGGAGGCCGGGTTGGCGATGCCGAGACCGGCATATCATGCCAAGTTTGAGCTGAAGCATGAGAGGTTGGTGTCTGCTGAGCCTTGAAAGGTGCCTTGAAGAGAGGCTGCGTAAAAAAAAGGTGGATGAAGGGATATGTATGATGAGATGGGTGATAATGGTTTGGGTCTGTTTACGCTTGATTGACTAATTAAAAAGGAGTTTGGGAAGGAGATGGATGGATGGACGGAAAACGATGTACAAGCAAGCTCACGCATCGTTACAGGCAGGAGGCAGGAAGCAGGAGGAAACCGATTGGTATGCTGTGTAATGGGCAATGATACCCCCTTAGTCTCCTCAAGCAGGCGACCTTTGAGTGAAATATGGACTACGACACCGTTACAGACGGGAAGAAGCAGGCTGTTTCTCGATAGTAGTAGAGTTGCGATGGAGGCTTTGTTGGTGAGCGTCTTATGAGTGTCCTCCTTTCTCGTAACTTTCTTATTGTTATGCTGTGTTTATGCGTAACATTCACTTCCACGGAGCCATCGACACTGACGCGCACATAGTCGAGACCAAACCATTGACCCAGTATACGGAGTGAGTAAGCTGGCCGAGAAGTGGCTGATAAGATATAGCAAGTGTGGGTGGACGGCGATGACAGTGGTGATAGTTCATGGTGTAGGAGCCTTTCTCATGCACTAAAGCGAGTCAGAACCCCTCCGTAGTTGCATCCCCCTCTTCCAAAGCTTGGCAGCGCTCAAGGTGCCCGCCATTGCCTGCCGTAAAAACCGCGGCAATACCGATAACGCCCGCCAAAAAGGCTGATAGTACGTTGCCGCTGCCGGCAAAAAAGTTCGCTTCAACTCCGGGCAAACCTCGCCGTCCGTCCCTCGCATCACCGAACTCCATCCATCCCATTCCACCCGTGTATCCGCCGTACATACGCCGGGCCGCCCTCCAAAGTCCAACCCACCCGCACGCACTCGATCACCGACGACAGCCTCAACCGAGCCCCAGTCCCCGGACGACATCAATACCATCGCGTTACCTAATACAACTCAAACACAACCCGCAATCACAATGTCGTCAGCAGTAGCTATTGGCGCCGGCGTTGCCGTCGCCGCTTTCCTGGTGAGTCCTGCCTACTCCCGTCCCGGCCCATCTCGCGAATGGATCCCGCACCGGCAGGCATCGATTGCATCTCATACCAGCGCACTTTACCCTACCACCACCATATACAGATGCCTTGCGCAAGCCATGTCGTTGTTCGTCATGGAAGAGGAAAGAATAAGGAATCATCGCTAACCTTCCTACCTACAATAACAGGGTCGCGCCGGTCTCGTAGCATGGCGCCGCTCGCGCGGCGGCGTTGGTGCCCTCGGCAAGGCTTTCTACAAGGGTGGTTTCGAGCCGCGGATGAACAAGAAGGAGGCTTCGTTGATTCTTTCGCTCAAGTATGTGGTTCTGTTTAGTTCGCCTTGTTGTCGTTGCTGTTGTCGTCGCTGTCCCTATCCATGCCACTCACCTTCCCTTACTTCTTCCCTCATGGCCTGCCTGCTCGGCTCGCTACCAACCATCCTCACCTTCATATATACATAGATCCTTTTCTCCCTCCCGTCCATAACAGACACACGCATGCATTTACCCAACCTCTCTATCACCTACCACCACCTATACCTACCCTAGAGTCAAGGAAACGAGACAGCAGCTAACCACTCGGTACTACAACAGTGAGCGCACCGTCACCAAGGACAAGATCCGCAAGGCCCACCGCACCCTCATGCTCCTCAACCATCCCGATCGCGGCGGCAGCCCGTACCTGGCCACCAAGGTCAACGAGGCCAAGGAGTTTTTGGAGAAGAACGCCTAAACGAGTCTTGGTCATGATCGATCGATATGTCCAGTCCACCCACCGTTTCGATGCGATGCGATGCGATGCGATGCGATGATGAGCATGATGCCATGATTTCGATCGATCTCGATCTCGGCGAGGGAAGAACTAAAGGAAGGCTCCTGAGGGCTCGATGGCCTTGAGGCTCTTGCAACACGAAGAATAGTACAGACATGACATCTCTACACCACTCTCCTACCCGAGTCTGTTCTTCAACGGTACCGAGTGTCGCCTTGGTGGTGGGGGGCAGAGCGGGTATACTGCTCTGGCGTTATGCTAGCGGAGGCTACCTAGTGTTCGACCACAGGCAGTATCAGGATCCCATGCCTGAGCCACGAGACAAGGAAGAGTTCGACCTCAAAGCACCAACGTCATGATGGTACGGCACTGCCTACATACCGGGAAATCTTCGACGAAAGACTCCCTCGGTGTTGTGCCCTCATTGTACAGTACAAAACACGCACATATATTTCTTCATAGCATTGGCGTTGACGGGTTTTTGGCTTTGCGGGTGGCTTGGATGGAAAAAGAAGGAGGCTATGTACGATTTTCACATAAGAAGGATCACATACCCATTGTAAAATAAAACATTTATGCCATCAAGATCGTCGTTTTCTGTGCCGTAAGGACTGGGTGTTTCGGTGGTTCTCCTTCATCATACACGTCATAGACTAGATGAGTCTGTCACGAAACCGCCAGGTGTTGGCTCGATGTTCGCTTTGACTGAAGCCCAAGGGTACAAGCCATCCATGCTGGTGCTGCCATGACATACCTGCATAAACAGGTTGCTATCCCTCAATCCTTTTCACCTCATTTGCCTGCTTTCCCCCCTTTGCCTTGCTTCCACTCTTTGTTACCAGCCAGTTGCTCCAATGTACACCGGCCACGCTGGGCAGTGATGGTGGAAACATAATGGTATCATCACTATTACAACTCCCAATTTTCATCCACTGGACTCCTAGTGGCGGAGTTAGGCATTGGGCTCGCCGCCATCACCAAGTTTGGTTCGCCGCCATCAGACTGCTCCCCGTTGCTGACCCAACCCTCGTCGATGTCCTCCTTCGAGGCAGTGAATTCGGAGTAAGTAACATAACCATCATTGCTAAAAGAAACATGAATAATTAGCACTTCGTCCGGCTCGTGACATTTTCTTTTAACGACTTACCCCGTATTCGCCTTTGCAGCCTTCGCAGCAGCCCTCTTCAAGCTCTTCTGCCGCATGTCAATGGCCAAGCCGATCATGGCTTGCAGAGTAAAGACCGCATCATTGCCGGCATTGTGCATGTTCTTCCACGGGATGTCGAGGTGACCGCAGACGGTCGAGAGCTTGGAGGCGTTGTTCGAACGGCTGTGATACTGGTACATCTCTCGAGTGTCGACCACCTCCAAGATGTTCTCCGCACTGGCAACATCATATCCAAGCATACGAATGTATTTGAGATCTTGAGATTGGTCGTGGAACACGAGAACCACGGGGCGCTTCGCTCCTTCACCGCCCGCGGAGGACTCGACCTCGATGGTCTCCTTCAGAACGCTGGCGATCTTCGCGACCTCGATGAACTCGCTCTCTCTGAACATTGTTAGTTGTTATTGTTCGGTTTTAAGACGGAAACAGGAGGGAAGGGATAGGGCAACACATACCCGAAATCGAAGTATTCAGCGCGGCCTTGGACATGCCTGGAGTTTTGAGCCCATGAAAACTCCTTGACGCGCATATGTCGTGCCTCGATGAGGTCAAACCAGTTCTTCCTGCCTTCTCCGGGAGCAACATTCGAGATCTTCGCGGTATCAAGAATCGCCAGGCCAACCTCGGTGATGATGCTTTGGTCCAATTCATAGGCCTCAAGGTCAATCGCCACAAATACGACAGATTTCTCCGGTTCGATGCCAGTAGGCTGGGTGAGATCCAGCGGGGTAAATGGCCCTTCCGGGTCGGATAAAACTCTGCGGCGAAGACCGAGATACCGCTGAACCCTCTTGACATTTCTTCCCCAGGTACGGTGAAGATTGCATCGTTTGTACTGGTTGTTCTTGGTCTTCTTGCTCTTTTCTTGGACTGAAAAGATGCTATTCAAGCGGCGGGTTAGCTCCTGTTTGGCAAGGAAAGGAGCCTTTTCCGACATGTCTCCGGGCTTACGCGCCGGGACATTGTTCGTAAGCTGCCTCCAATCCTGGGCAGATCTGGAACGGCCAAGGAAGCGCGGTTTCGCTGTATTACTCTGCCCAAACGGCATGGCGAACAAGTCTTGATGTCCGCGAGGAAACGTGAACTCTACGTCGAGTTTTCTGTTTATGACGTCGAGCAGGTGTTGCATCTGGTAAGTAGGGACGAAGATCAGGGGGTTCTTGTTCCCCTCGTTAGATGGTCGATAGAGATAGAACCTGGAGTATGTTAACATACTGTCATGTAACCAACCCCGATGGGGCCTCAAGAACTTACAGATCCCAAATGCGGTTTTCGTGTAGGCTCTCGAGCGTAAAAAGAGGCCGAGCCTTGGAAACAAATGGTTAGCGTCACAATAATCCTTACCACAAGGATTTGACTCACCCTCGCGCCGTTGCGCTTGCCAACAAACAGGTTGGGATACTCCAGAACCATTCTCCAGGGGGTGAAGAGTTCTGTGATGGGATCGATCTCGCCCTGCTTCACGCTGACCTCCGGCCATCTGATGTTCTCCAAGTCCGAAGCATCACGGTACTCTTCCGTCTCGTCGGTCACGTCCTCAACGMGCAAGGAGGTACGGCCAGTATGGTTAGGGCGAGTAGTAGGTTTGATCTTAGAAGGATCCAGGTGGCGGGCGCTCAGGATAGAAGCGTCGGATGCATAATCGTCGTCCTTATCGTCCTGGGCGTCATCACTAATGTCCCAGTCATTGATATCTTCGTCGCGCCACTTTGAAGGATCGAAACCGCTCCAGTCGACAGTCTGGCAGGTGAGGTTCCGCAGCTGTTGCATAAACTGCTCGTCCTCCATGGTGGCGAGCGATAATCCGGTTAGGAGTGACTAAGAAATCAGTTAGCCTTGACCATGAACTGAAGCGCAAAGCTTTTGTGTCGACGCCGGCGATTCTGATCTTGGATTTGGTGATGTCTCTCGGGTTTGGCGAAAGGACCAGCGGCATGAGGGGAGGCTGATCTGGAAAGAGAAGTTTTCGGGAGATGGGAGATTTCAGCCTAGGCGTCTCTGCCACGATATCTTACTTACGTGTCGTAGGGTATAACTCAAAACGAAGGGAATAAAAGAGCGGCGCTTGAACGAAGTGGGCTTGCGCGCGCAATCGTAGGGCTGTCGTCGTTGCTGGACGGAGGACTTGCGCGGAAGCGATTGTCCGGGAAGGAATAATAATTTGGGAGAAGAGGTGAGCGAAGGTAATATAAATACTCGCTCACGGCCGATCCTAGGCAGACACAACGAGAGTGAATGGGAAGCGCCTGGTGCCGTCCAAACTTCTCATCCGAAACCTATGTTGTCAGATGGTCAGTTGATGAAAACGGATTTAGGCACCTTCATTTGTCATTTGAGAGGTGGTCTTTAGCGGGACTTACGACCAACGCGGAAGGTGCAAGTGAATGAGCGTGCGAGTGAGTGCTCTTAGTGAAGCTAGGAATGGGTTGAAGTGGAAGGAGCGAGCACGGATAGATAAACAAAAGTCGCAATTGCCCGTTGAGGTGGTGACGATTTGAGGCCTACAGTTGTACCCCACTGCAGAGTTCACAAAGGAACAATACCCCGCTTGGCAAGAGGATGAATGGACGTTTCCTGGGAAGGGAAAAGACGATTCCCTGGGTCAGTCTTACAGACTAAATCAAAAGCAAAACGACTGCTCGTGATAAAGACGGAGAGATTGATATGCAAACGGTTGGATAATTTGAAGTGGGTGAGTCGCTGTAAGTAAAGTCTGCTTGAATGGTGGCTGAATTGGCACTATGCATGCCGGACCCAAGTTGGGGGAGCAACGAAAGTAAACAAATCAGTTACAAAAAAAGTCTGACAACCAAAGGACACCAGCCAGGAGGTTCTCTTCCAATGCACTCGCTTGATTCCTTGAACACTATCATTCGTGAAACTTTCGACTTGCAGTGGCCGTATTGGTCAAATCAGTAGGCCTGAATCAGTACATAATGAGACTTGGGCAGCAAAGCTGGAAGCCCCATTATCTGGCTCTGAATCTGTCGTACCACAACACATGACTTTGTGTGTATCTTGACTTGCACTTGTTCCGTATTCCTGTAGCCCTGAGGTGGTAGGAATAGCAAAATGCAGCTACCATACCTTTGACACTTCCGGCAGCGTGCTGCTTGATAGTATTCCTGTAACCCCAACCCCTTGGGCGCAACAGGACATCTCACTTCAGAAACTAGAACCAAGTGTTAGCTAATGCCAATTCAACGGGTAAGTGTTGGGCTTACAGCCTTCGCCTCCTCCTCACTAACTTCCGACACCTCAGATTCATCCTGAGTGATCAACCCCAAGCGCCCCCCAACAACCCATCTGAACCACATCTCCCTTCGATCCCCATTCAACTCGCCAGAAAGAAGACTTTCTTTGAGTCCCGCAAGGTACTTGTTGTAAAGCGTCGGGACTTCCATGCTAATAAGCTCCTCCCTCATCACCCGAAGGTTCTCCGCAGCTCTGGGGTAAAGCACATCCGCAAAGCTGTCGCTAATAAGCTTGCGAATGATATCGCCCATCTGCTTGGCGGCCGTTTCGATGGTTTCGTCGTCTTCCGCTGTTTCCAGGATCTGTTTGAATTCGGGAATCGCGTTTTCGGTGGATATAGGAGTCTTCTTCGTTCGCGGCCGGGTCTCTCCGAGAAGGGCGTCGATGTCCAGCCCGGATAGGGGCTTGACGGTGTCTTTCCTGCCGCGTTTGCCTTGTACTTTTGGTGGGGCTGTGTGAAAGTGTGAGAAGCAGTGCTGCAATCTGGAGGGAGTCGAGATATCGGTAATTACCTTTCTTGACCTCTGCTGCTTCTATCAATCCGTCGATCTCGGACTTGGCTTTCGCTAGCAATGGTTCAGGCGGGTGCGTGAAGCGCGTGAGAATATCGGCTACGGGTGGTAGTGGAGCGTCGGGGTTCACTGCGCGATTGCGGATCGCTTGGTTCATGTGGTGGATGACGGGGTTATACAGGTCGTCGATGGGCGCATATTCCGCAGGGTTTCTGTCGTTCGGTTAGCGTGGGTCAAGAGACCAAACTGAGGACAGAGCACTTCACTTACCCATCGTCATCTTGCCCAAATTCGGTCAAGTCCATTGCGTCGACATAATCGCTCATCGCCTGTTGTAAGTCATTGTTGGGCAGCAGGCGATGTTCCGTGAGGACGTTGCCGGTAATGGTCAACACCTTGTCCAACGGAGGGAACTGATAACTCCGGACGTCCTCCGCAAAAGGTAGTGGGACATCGTACATGCACTCAATATCGTCTTCGATTGCCGGGTTTGGCTTGAGAAGAAGGATTTGTGGTCGTGCTTTGTCTTTGTTGACATACCTGGCCACCGCGTAGGACTCAAGCTCATGTAAAGCATGAATAAGAGCCGACAGACCGAGCTCCGCTTCCTCATTAACCTTCTGAGCAACAATGAGGCCTGTCTCTCCCATGTTCAAGAATGGCTCGTACTATGGGTATGTTCGTTAGTGATCGCTGTCATGGGGAAGAATCCAAACATGACTTACGCTGCTCATGGGAATGAAGCCGATGATGGTGAAACTCTTCGTTGTCTCGTACTCTGTCATATTCTCCTCGCTCTTACTAAAGGGGACTACGGTCCTTCCATACTGATATGCCTTGGCAAGGTCCTCCATGTCGACGTCTTTCTTCCCTCCTGCTGCCTTGGCATCATCAACTCTGTATGTGCGAAGTTGCTTGACCGCCTGAAACTCTACACCACCCATTGGCGTGTCATCATCTCGACCTTGTGTCTGAGACGGCCCGTTAGGGTTGGCCACATTGCTCGCTGACGGAGGTGTTGCTCTCTTGGTCTTGAAGTAGCGCTCAACATGAATGCTCAGCGCGCTCGGGTATTTTTGTGGATCTCCGAGAGTCAGAGGGCCATCGTATGCCTTGAAAGGCCTGACGGGCTTGATTCTGGGAATGGCGAGCTCTTCCACTGCTTGTGCCATGGTTCCGAACACGCCGTTCTCGCAGTGGTCGACCAGCGTTTTGAGGATTTTCTCGTTTTCGGCCTGGAAAAATTAGCATGTTGATTCGTCCCCACGAGGTGGTGTCCGCCTTACCTTGTGACGTGACTTATCCTCCTCCTTGAAGCCATATTCGGCATCATCAAAGTCAACCCCGCTATCTGATGGTCAACGATCAAGCACTTGCAACGGAAGCTCTCCGGTGGAAGCCGGACACTCACATTACGATAAGTTCTATCCCCACGTCATTGAGCATGTTCGCTACCTCTTCAGACTGATCATCATCAATGGGCGACTCCCCGTTCGTTACGAGGAAAATCTTTCGCTTATACTTCAACTTCTTGGTGAAGGTTTGGATCATTCTGAGGGCAACCACAATTGCCGAGATAGCGTCTGCGCTGGAAGTACTGGACGGCTCAATCTTGCTCTTCAGTGCTCTTAGGGAAGTCATGGTCATGGGTCCAAGCTCCTGGAGGACCGATATGTTTTCGTAGCCCTGGTACTCTTCCCTGTTTTCATTGTTGTCGGTCTCATCGGTGTTGAGGCCCACGACGCCTACGTTCCAGGTCTTGCGGCTGGCGGCCACGGTGGTTGACATCTTGTCCCAGATGTAGCGCATGCCGAAATCGAGATCGGATTCGTCGCGTCCATTGTGACAGTCCGCCATGGACTCGCCCAGGTCGATGACATAGACTGTGGCTTCCTTATCCGCCATGGCGAGGGTAGGTGAGGCTTGTCAGTGGAGTAGCAATTGGTGACGATGATGGGATTTGAAGTTCGAGTGAAAAGAAAAAAGACTATCGTTTTCGAGGGAAAATATTTCAAGGCATGACTTTGCTGTGGCCCGTTCGCTTCACATTCATTCGAGGTGGAATTCTAGGCAGCATCGCCAGGGTTGGAGACGGGTCGGCACAATGACACGCTGTAACGGGAATTGGAGTTGGCGTTTGACGGTGTGTATTACGTTACAATACACCGTGTGCTTGCGCGAAGGCACATGTTCTCGCGTTACCCATGGCATGCAGCTCATCGCAATATTTGATTGGTCAAAGGTGGTGACGTAGCTGCGCACAAGCGATAAGCCCGCTCCGCTTTATGCATGCACTAATGCATTGCATAAGAGCATGATGGGGTGTTCTTTGGGTTGCTATCCCCAACTTCATCCCTTGAACCTCATCTTCGTATTCTTGGGATAGAACAAGAATTGTTGTGAAGATCTTTGAAAGAACTCGCTTTGTCATTGTCATCTTCATACGTGCTCAACAGTCAAAATGTCATTCTCAAGTCTATTCTCACCAGGTCCCTACCATATCATCAGGTTAGTGACATACAGAGTCTCCTCGCCTCCATATGTCAACTGCTAATCTCCCCCATCTTTACCTCCAGCTATGGCACTTTACTTGGGACAACCTTCTTCCACGTATGTTCTCTCACCAACATGACCATATCCCATCCGGAATTTTCAGAACCACAATCATCATGAAACCGGACACCCCTCACTAACCTCCACCTCTAGTCTTTCGTGGGCGGCATCATCTCCTTCCAAGTCCTCCCCCGCCCGCAATTCTCCGCGCTCATGACCAAGATCTTCCCCGTCTACTTCTCCATGCAGACCACCATTCCCGTCATTCTCGCCCTGACCTACCCCGGCGCCACCTCCGCATTCGGATCCGCTGGTGCCGCTGGGATTGCCGGAGTCCTGGACCCGGATAACAGGTGGTCGGTTCTGGCCCCCATTGCTGCCATCTTCTTGACCGGTTTGGCCAATCTCGCTGTGGTTGGACCGGCTACTACCAAGTGTATGAAGGAGAGGAAGCATCAGGGTAAGTTAACCTTGACGATTTTGCCTTGCTCACTTTGAATGAGGGTGTACCGGTTTGTGTTGTGGCAGCAGGCAGTTGGCTTGCTTTGACCAAGCTGAGCTATACAATCGGATTGGGCTGCCTTGATTAGATGTTGTGTCGTTTACTGACGTCGGGGATACCTTGAAAACTTTCTAGAAACTAAGGACGGCAAGAAGAGCTATGATGCTCCCCCGCACTCTCAGGAGATGACCGCGCTGAACAAGCGCTTCTCCCAGCTCCACGGCATTTCGTCGCTCCTCAACCTGGGAAATTTCATTGCTTCTGTTGTGTATGGTTTCACTTTGGCTTCACGCCTTGACTAGAGGAGGGAATAGATGCGCACAAGTTTGTTCAAGAGCCACTGAAGGCATATCCATTTCCTTGCTATCTACCTGTTGGATAACGCGAAGGATTATTCCAATCCCATATTCCCCCTTCCTCTCCTTTACTACCAAATTATAGGTGTATTCTCTTTCCATTTCTTTTCCCTTGCTTTTCCATATCCTCCATGATGCATCTGAAAAATCCTCACTGCATCAATTTCTTATCTGTTCCAACCCTGTCTTCGACAAAGGCCCAAAAACACTCCATTAACGCCGCCGCCTGTTCCGTGAGGAACTTGATGATCCTGTTTTTCCCTTATCTATGTCCGTCTAGTTTATACTTGACTTGGCTGATGCCGCTCCAAGAACTTCTAGATTGATAGGAGAAACGAAGATGAAAAAGTCTATCCCTTTACCGCCGATGGTTTGCCGTGGTATCTCCAAAGTGGTGAGAAAAGTTGAAATAGGTATCTCAGAAAAGCCTCGTGGTGATGCACCGAACATCCACCAACAAGGTCGAAAAAAGCCAAACGAAGTCGCTTGCTGAATGAGGAATCGAAGGAAATGATTCAAAAGAACCGCCGAAACCGGATGCCGCACGCTCGCTAGGTACTGCCGCTAGCAAAGCCCCCGATCCGTCAAAAGCGCTTGCTAAATTGATTGCCGGTAACCAGGAAACCAAGTTGCTGTGTTCCAAAGGTGCTGATGAAATGGAAATGGTGGCGACGAAAGGTCGACAGTTTCCAAAAGTACCCGTCGCTTTTAAATCTTCAGGTCAAAAGCCGCCTTCGCAGCCAACAACTCCGCCTTCGCCTTCTCAAAGCGCTTCCTTTCCTCCTCAGGGTCAACCACGGGCAAGCGCCTATCGCGAGCGTTCTTGACGTAGTGGCTGAGCGAGTGCTTGAGAGGAGGACGGGCCAGCAGCTCCTCGACGGTGGCCTCTTCTGTGGGCTTGGGAAAGTGGCGCTGCATGATCTCAACGCCACAAGTGGTGGAAGTGGTGCCGACGGAAGAGGTGGTGATGGTGGAGGAGATGGAACCACGGTGAGCAGAGGGCTTGAGGGTGGTCTCCTCGGAGAAGGAGGAGAAGTAGCCCGAATCGGTGGAGTCCGCGGTGCCCACCGGGGAGCGCAGAGCGGAGAGGATGGGCGACTTGCTGATGACAGTTTCCTTGGAGGACGGCATGATGGACATTGGGATGGAGGTCGAGTACATCAACGCTCTCACCAGAGATGGGGTCACGGTAGAGGTGGGAGGAAGAGGAGGGAAGGGCGATGGGCTTCGACTTCTTGTTGCCGGAGTGAAAAAGAGGGTGAAGTAGGGATCTTCTGGGGAGAAGGAGGCCATCGTGAAGAAGTGGGAGGAAAAAAAGTAGATGTGGGGTGCGGTATTATATAATGATAGCTGCAAGGTTTAGGTTATGTGCGTGTGTGTGTGTGCGCTGTAGCCCCGGCCCTGGTGAGTCAACCGGCAAGATGCGCGAGTGTAGGGTCCCGCTCGTATTGTAAGGAACTATCGTGAGTATCAAGCCGTTGTGGGTTGACTGTTCTTTCCGTGGCGCACTAGGGTGAACCGGTAATTTTGGTTTGATCTCAATGCTGTCCTCGTGACCCCAGGTTTTCACAGGTTTTCGGACGGAAAGTGGATAACCCCAACGAAAACTTGTTCCGATGAAAAACTTAATTTCGACTTTTCAAGTGTTTGTAAGCCTGGGCTTTTCAAGACCAGGTGAGGCGGAGGGTCGTTAGGTTTGGTGTATGATCAGGCGCAAGAGATTGGGTGGAGTTGTTCGGTTTCAGAGTACCAGTGATGCAGAATTCGGGATGATGTGATGTTGAAAAACGCCGAAAGTATTGGGATGTGCCCGGCTCCAAGTACAACGGCAGTGAATGGAAACAGATAGTTGAGAGAGCGTCGATGGTTTCCGAAGTGGTTCAAAAGGAGTGTTGGTTTAGTTGGATCGATTATTAGGAGGATAAATGTTGGATAACGAGTGACAGAGATGTGACCGAAGTACCAAGGCCGAGATGGGCATCCAGAGAGGAATAAGCAGATAAAAAGTCCAGACTCTAGGAGTCAAAACGGGGGTGGGATATCTCCTTTATACTTCCCAAATATCCGCGGTTGGCAGATGTCGCCTTCCTCGGACTTCGCTACCCAGTGAATTGCAAAGACACGCATCTCTCCTGGCGCGGAAAGTCTGATCGAGCCCCATGTTGCCGTTGACCTTTGATGAGATCGACGCTATTGCGAAATCTCATAAGCACGTATCCACATCAATATTTCAAAAATATCACAAAATGAAGGGATTCCATTTTGAGATGGAACGTGCGTTGTGTCATCCTCTCGGTTTTCTGGCAATCTGGAAATTTTACGGAGCCTCTTCAATGTCTTGTTGTCCAGGGGACCCATCGGTTGCTCTGCCGGGATAGGGGTCCCGGGGCCTGGGTTGAAGATCTACCGTGCAGGGCACTTCAGGGGTTTGTGATCTGGCCTCCCACGTTTTGTTCAGGGATTTTAAGAGGTCCCATTTTATTTCGGTGTTCTGGTGCGTTCTCAGGTTCAGCTACCATTTCCCAAAGCGCCGAGCGGTCGAAAGAATAAACCGAATACGGACAGTCCAATACCGCTCGTTGTAGTTGGGAAATGCCGTTACAAAATTATGATAGGGATTACAATAATTTGAAAACACATCGGCTAGAGTCCCTTAGGGATAGTTTCATCCAGGAACTACCTAAAAGTTGGGTTCAAAGGTATAATAAAGATGCTTGGATGCGTGATAGAGTATATCCAAGGTGTAATGTACTGACCGTGACGTGTTCGGTTTATTCTTACGATCATTCGAGCGCCTGTCAATGTTGTCACTCGCGAGCTCCACGATTCGAACAAGCATCAACAACGCAATTTCACGGGTGGTCATGTGGCCAACTCCAGATTGTGGGATCACACCGGACCCCTGACACAACATCGACGGTTTGTAGAAATTCCATATTTTATGTGCCGTTTGCCTGTACTTCAGGATTCTGGTTGTGCTGCCGTCTCATTATGTCCGTAGAGCTAAACGCCATGACGACACTGAAAGCTGGAGGGTGCTGACTGCCCGAGAAACCTAGGTAGAGCAGTTCACCATCACTCATGGTGCACACCGACATCAGCCATGGGCCAGTTCGACCCGACACCGACACAAGTGAAATTATGAACTCCGCAATCTTGGAGTTGCAAGGATTGATTGAAGCTCGCCAGTGTAAATTGCATCCAAAATAAGATAGGCGACCAGTTTGCACTGTTGACCACGCTCTCCACGGTACATGCCTGGCCCTTGCAAAAGGAGAGTGTTGTGGGAATGATGTACTCCCGTGCCCGCCGCTAAGACTTTATCCACAGCCCGGCCATTTCCTTTAAGCTTTTGCCAGAGCCATCGCAGTTGGTTGTCTTGCCAGTATTCACATATTGAAAAAGACACACTTCTTGGGCTGTCTTCACTTTTGCTTCTTGCTTTCCTTCTCTTTCTCCTTCTCCTGCAGCTTCTTGGCAAGATCGCTGGTGCGGATAACCTTGGGCATAGGGGTCTTGTACCCCTTCAAGGTCTTGGGCACGAAGGTGCCAACATGCTTTTGGTACGCGCTGTATTCGGGATACTTTCCGGCGGTGATACGCTCCGTCAGCCACGTGGAGCCGTGGAAGACATTCATAAGCATGATGGGGGAGAGAATGGTCCAGTTATAGAGGCTGTTCGTCGCGAAGCAGCCCCACTGATAAAGAGTGAGCCAGATGGATTGCTCAGCAGCAAAGTTGGGATGTCTGCTGTAAGCCCAGAGGCCTGAGGTGATAAAGCCTCGGTCAAGATCAGCCTGCTTGTGGCCGGCCGGGACCTGGCCGGAGGTCTGGTACTCCTTCTTTGCTGACTGGAAGACTACACACGCTTTATATTAGCAGGCGATCCACAGAGGAATACATGTATCATAAAACTTACCCCATTGTTGATGGTCAGCAATGAACTCGGTCAGAATAAGACCCAATTCCATGACGGTGAAGCCAATATCAGGTGTAGAGAGCTCGGGCTCGAACTGGGTAGCCAAGAGAAGGACATAAACAGGAGAAGCGAACATATAAAGCAGAACGCTCTGGATGAAGGAAATGAAGGTCCAGTTCAAGATATGGAAAGCCCACTTGGGCAGCATGTCGCGAACAATTTGCCATCTGTAGTCCTCGTGTCCGATTCCATACCCGCCCTTTCTCCAATAGTTGTATGTTAGGCGTGTCTAAGGATTTGACATTGTCAGTAGGTACTCTTGGCTATTCCTGGTATGCGACTCGACTTACACTCCATATCGTGCTAAAGAGCAAGGCGGCATCAATGCGCCGGCTGGGAATTCCGGCCAGACGCGCCCATGTCGCAAAATGAGCGATATAGACGGTCGGCAGTATGCTCCAGAAGCGATCAACTTGCGAGTAGTTCTTGTTGAACTCGGCAGCAACAAGAAACACGGCGCCCAGGAAAATGGAGGCCCCGAGCCCGCTGATGAACGGGTTGGTCTCCATGTACAGCTTGAGAAAGCTCCCTCCATTGAACACGGCGCCCAGAATTTGACGCGGAAGGGCATAGAGCTGTGGCAGGAAAGGTGTGACGGTCTTTGAGAAGTCGGAGCACTCTTGGAGCGCACCCAGCTTGGGCAGAGCCATGCCGTAAGGTAGTATCATGGCGGGCAGCTATGTAGCTGATGGTTGAACGAGGCAAGAAACAAGAATGGGCACAGCCGAAGAAGGCGTTATTGCGATAACTTTTGTTTATTGTTGGTGTGCCTCGACTGCTTTCCTGGATAAGATTGATCAAGTCGAAAGATCCGATGGGATGTTGTTGGAGGTAAAGGTGAGCTGACGGAGGATTGGCGTGATGTGTTAATATACATCCGCGCTTATGCGTCATGCACTGTCAATCTGCCAGTTTGGTGCCGGGAAGCATTGAATCCGAGGCGATGAATCTGAGCAGGCTCTAAGATCTGGATGGAGAGCGGCTCCTGCCGTGATCAGCTCCATTTCGAAGTGGAAGCTTGGACGGGAGCTCCAGTGGTTCGCCCAGGGAAAGGCGGGGGCACGAACCCGCCCTGTCACCGTCATACCTCTTTTAGCGCAAGCGCATAAACGTAATGCGACTCAGCAATACCGTTTATTTGAATGTAGGGATTAACGCATAAATTACACAATACATCCAGACACGAAGCGCGTCTCTCCCCCGCCATCAACAATCAACTGTCTTGTTTGATGAGCGCGCAAAGACGGATATCTGGATGCAACAGGTATGACTGCAAAGGCTGTGAAGAGCCCCAAGGTCATCAATCTCACACATCCAGGAGCTGATGTATCCGAAACCACCCTTCTTCGAGTTGTCACGCTGCATGAAATCTCGGTTCAAGTGAACCTGCACCGGCGCTTTTATCTTTCCTACGGCGAATGCCTCTTTGTTTCGTTGTGAATGGGATTCACATCACATTCACTTCAACGAAACATCAGACGGCCGCTTGATGCCTCGCTGTCCCCTGCTTCCAAGGGGTAGGTTTATTCCGGCAGTATCGTTCTTTTTTCCTGTGCGCTTTCATTCGTCCAAAATGCCGCGAATTCTTTGTGTGGCCGAAAAACCGTCGATTGCAAAGGCAGTCGCTGCACATCTGTCTGGTGGCGCATATCAAACCGTGGGTCCTCACTACGTTTTCACAATGTCTTTAAGAGGTCAATGCTAACGAGCAAGGCAGAATGACACCCGGGACAGGTATACCAAAAACTATGTTTTCACTTGCGATTTCGGTCCTCCCTGGGGACACTCTACGGTCACCATGACCGCTGTGAGGGGACATCTCACGCAGCTAGACTTCCACCAGGAGTTCAGGAAGTGGGAATACCCACCACCAGATCGCCTCTTTGACGCGCCTGTTCAGACAATCTACCCGAATGTATGTCTCGCCATTGCCAACAAGTGTCTGGCGCATCATCCTTGCTTGGATTTTCAATGTTGACAACGGGATTCATGCTAGGACATGAAGAATATTGCCCAGAACATCGAAAACCAGGCCCGGCAAGCTGACATACTCTACATCTGGACGGATTGTGATCGAGAAGGTGAGCACATCGGGAGCGAGATCCGGGAGGCCGCAAGGAAGGGCAAGAGGAACATTCAAGTCTTCAGAGCAAGGTTCAGCAACATTGAACGAGCGTAGGTTCACCATCCAGGTGTATGAAGCCCAGGTATAACTGACATGTCGAACCCAATATCCAGACATATCTTATCTGCTGCCCGACGTCCGGTAGCCTTAGATGACAGACAGGCTGAAGCAGTCGCTGCGCGTATCGAGTTGGACCTGAGAATCGGATCGGCATTCACTCGCTTTCTGACGTTAAGTCTACGAACCCTTGGGGGGGCATTGGATGGCCTTGTGCTCAGCTATGGTAAGTTTGCACATGAAGAGCGCTTCCGCTGCCAGTACGAGTCTAACTTAACAGGATCCTGCCAATTCCCGACTCTTGGTTTCGTTGTCGACCGATACTTCCGCGTCCGAAACTTTGTGCCCGAACCATTCTGGTCCATCAAGGTGATGCACGAGAAAGAAGGCGTCAAAGTCAACTTCAACTGGTCCAGAAACCGTCTGTTTGACAGGCTGTCCGTGCTACTCTTTTACGAAAGATGTCTCGCCGCCAAAATCGCAAAGGTCACGGACGTCAAGGAGAAGCAGACCAAGAAATGGAAGCCTCTCCCGCTCACAACCGTCGAGCTTCAAAAGATGGCCACACGGTTTCTCCGGATGACAGGTCAAGAAGCCATGACGGTAGCAGAGAAACTGTACAATAAGGGTTTCATCAGCTATCCCAGGACAGAGACAGACCGCTTCGACAAGGGCATGAACCTGCGGGCGCTCGTCCAAAAGCAGACCCAGGACCAACGCTGGGGTCCTTTCGCACAGAATCTGGTTGACGGTGCCTTCCAGCAACCTCGCCAAGGCAGGAACGACGACAAGGCCCATCCTCCCATTCACCCCATCACCTATGCAGCACCCACCGTGCTTGACGATCAGGAAAAAAGACTATATGAGTTCGTGGTCCGCCGATTTCTCGCATGCTGCTCCGAAGACGCCAGGGGAGCAACCACCGACGTGAAAATCACCTACGGAGAAGAAAAGTTCGTCGCCCACGGCTTGATCGTCCACCAGCGCAACTACCTCGACGTTTACCCTTACGAGAACTGGACCGGAACGGCCGAGCTGCCGAGATTCACCGTCGGCGAGACGTTTGAACCGACCGAGGCCATGATGACCGAAGGCAAGACGACGGCTCCTAGCTACCTGACCGAGGCGGATCTGATCGCCCTCATGGACGCGAATGGAATTGGCACCGATGCGACCATGGCTCAACATATCGAGAAGATCAAGGAGAGACAGTATGTGCAGGTGGTTGAGCGAGGAGGCAATGGAGGCGGCGGAAACGACGAGGATGACGGTGCAGCTGGTGGCGCCCGGGGCGGACGCGGTGGCCGGAGAGGACGGGGAAGAGGTGGCGGACGGGGCGGAAGAGGAGGAGGAGGTGGTGGTGGCGGAGGTGGTCGCGGTGGTGTCAAAGAGTTCATCCCAACCAGCCTCGGCGTCGCCTTGATCGAGGGCTTTGAGAGGATGAACTTCGAAACCAGCCTCGGCAAACCCTTTCTCCGCAAGGAGATGGAGCTCAAGATGAAGGCGATTTGTGAAGGCCGGCTTACCAGAGATGCCCTTTTGCGGGAGAGTATCGCTAGTTATCGTCAAGTTTACGATCAGTCACGGGAGGAGGTCAACTTGCTGAAAGCTGTGAGTAATCTTCCCTTCATGAGCCCTCACGTTTCATTCTGCTGGTACGTCTACTAACAAAGCGTAATTCTAGGCCTGTAGACAGTATGTATTTGGCCAGAATGGTGGAGCTTGATACCTAGAGATGTCATGAACCGCGCTTTTACAGAATCCTCCTCACCATAGTTGTGGCGTGGAGAGGAGAAAATCATGTCTCCGAGAACTCAGGATTTTACCACTGGATGAGAGGGGACATCTAGCGGACAAATCTACGGGACTATCGACATCCCGAAATGTCCCAGCTCGTCCTGATGTCGCCCAATACCACCATGGCTCCGACCTGGAATATGGAACTGGAGTTGACCGTCTGCTGTACCATAAGACCGAGAGAACGTTCTAGTCACCTTAGGAGTTGCAACAACGAAACCGAACCGAACCCAACCTGCCCGTCCGTTCCAACACAATGTCGTAATGGGAGGCCGTCGTGTCGTGGTTGGCTGAGATGCAGTACATATATCTTGGATTCCAAGAGGTGGTGGCGGTGGTGTGCTGGGCCGCAGCAACACTTGGTCCCAGACCCAAACCAGGTTCTTGTGTTGTTACACGAACAGTTACCCAACCCTACTTTACACACATACTGTACTGAGTTGACCTTCTCAGTGGAGGATACGGTGTTCCATTCGGGGGGGGCTGTGGCGCTTTTCAGCAGCGCCAGCTTTTGCTCATCGTCCAGTAAGTACTGTATACGTCAAGAGCCCAACGACGAGCGTATATTCTAGTATAGCTACGAGCTTTCCATTTGCGCGGTGGCAGTGCAGGACGGGAAAGGACAGGACAATACAGTACAACCCACGTCCATTCACATGCACAGAAGGCGATATCGGTGATGGTGTGTCGCCCTCCTCCATTTAACTGAGTGCTCACCCAATCCAAACCGAATGGTGGTTCAACTGCTTAGGATGTTTATGAGTAGGTCAAGGGTCCTCTCCACGAATTTGGCACATCCTACTTTCCAAGCCCGATCAGCCCTCATTGAGCATATCAGTCTGGTATTCATGGGTAACTTCATGCCGGCGGGAGGTGATGTAATCCTCCAGCCAGTACATTCCATTCCCTCTGGTTCTTGTAGGCAGGGTGTTCTAGGCACTGCCGCCCTATGAAGCGCTAGTATTAAGATTCGAAGCATACGCGCGGTAAAGTCACCCACGATACGATACCTATCACTGCAGTGGGTGTGGCCGGCATGGTTGTGATATGGGAGAGGGGACCTTAATATGTGGATTCTGGAGGCGTCATGGGTTTCACGGCACTCGCTCTTGAGTCCTACCGTCGCTACCGGTACCGGTACAGGACCAGGTTTTGGCAACCCCAACCCCGCATTTTGATATCGACATGGAAAGGAAGGAGCGACAGGCTAGAGGTCTCAAACGTGGGAGTGGGTGTTGACTGAGAACCTTGAGAGTTCAATGAATGGCTTGGAGACAATTTGGAATGGATGCGGACTTGTTTATCTTGCTGAGGATATTTTTCCAACTAATACCTTCAGGTTTGTGCGGGAACTCATAGGGTGTTCTTCAGATCCGAACGAAAGTCAACAGACCATTGAGGTTCTCAGAGGCACACAGAAAAGAGAGGTTATTCTCGGCTATCTGTGACAGGCTACTGTATAGGTACTATTATTACTCGAATTCGGCTATTAGTAACCAATTGGTCATTGAACTTGTTTTTTCCAACATGTGTTCTATTCTAAACGTGATCTACATGTCCGGTTACTTGTTCCTGGCGTGGTTAGTGGTTACATAGTCACCGCTCGCTACCCCAACTTGATCCCACAACCGAATGGCTCGGTCACCGTGGGCCTTGATGGCCATTCTGTTGCTTTTAGGTTCTCGTGCTTTCTTCCACGGGCTTGAAGGTGTTTGGCCTCACGCTCTTTTAACCGTTGACTTGATTGTCTTCAGTTGGTTGTCTTGAGCATCTAAAATGGGTTTGTTTCGTGAGGACATGATCCGGTGCTGGTTACCAAGCAGGAGCTCGATGTACAGCACTAGTGGATTCGGCATCATCTCCGCTCCCGTCTCCTGCTCCGCTCTCCGCAGTCCCCCGAAACCGCCGCGGATGCTGGAACGTGGGGTAAAAAACCGGGACCGCCAGCTTAGCTCTTCGTTCAGGTCGGCCACGGTCCAAACAGTGGACCACGGATTGTCTCCGGGCGTCCTGAGTTGTTGAGAATCCAGTGGAGATCATCGTCGCATGATGCCGTGGCCATCACATCACCACTTGCTAGCTGCTAGTGACAGTGTAAAACACTCTGCTAACGGTTTTGGAACTTTTGTTGTACCTAGAGCCGGGGTGTAAGTGGTTGGTTTTGGTGTTTTACCGTGCTATTATGGCAGAAAGGCATGAGAATTGGCGGTCTCCAGCTGGACTGTTGGAAGAGGGGAGAGATATTTGAATTTTGGCTTGATGATTTTCTTTTTTCTTTGTTTTTGTTTTGTGCGTGTGCGCGGGTTGCCTAGAGTTGTCGTCAAGAAGACCCTGCTATCTGGCCCGGATGTGTCGAGTATATTCCATATGAGGGATCAACGTGGTGAGCGATATCATGGATGATGCCAAGCCGTGCCTACCCTACTGCCGTTCGTTATCTGTGATATCACGCCTTGTGACTTCTCTAACTGAGATCGTCTCCCCCTCTCTTTTACTGAGGGGGCTGGTCAGTGGTCACTAGGTAACGGGAAATAACTTGAACTATCAATTCAATACCGAAAGGGAACGTTCGTGGTTCGCCAATTCTTCCGGATATCTGCCCCCAGACAAGAGGTATGGAATGGCAGAAGAGAGAGGTGTGCTTYGGTTGTGCTCACCCGATAGGCTATCGCCCTGTCTTGAACACCCATCCAATCAGAACGAGCGTCTTATCCAACGTGATTTCCCTTTTGGATTTCATGGTGTCTGATCCTCTCTGGGACCTGACATAATGACAGACGGAGATCGTTTCGTTGCCCTGTGCTCCTTTTACTCTGGCCTTCGGACCGTCCGTGACACAACCCACGGGGCAAGATGAGTGGCTGTTCGCCCTGAACCTCCTTGCTTTCGCCTCATGTTGCTCAAAGTTTAAACCGACGACGACACTACCGAGAGGGCTCATCGAGCGATCGACGGATGATATGTGTGCGGGTATCTATCACTCCCATCCGTTGACCGTGCGGCTACGGAGCCCGTGCGAAGAGTGACCTACTGTCTCCCAGCAAGGTTACTCCCAGCCAGGCTCCGGAACATCTCGGGCAGGGTCAGCCCCTTGCTTCTCGTTCCTGTCAGTGTGTGTGTTCGGCGGGATTCCGCAGTCTCGGTTGCCCGGGGGTTGGAAAGGCCGCATTGCTTCCATCCCAGGTGCGGGATACGGAGAGGATTAGGTACCCATTCACAGACAATCGTACGAATGCAGGCACTTCCGACCGGCAGCGACCGCCGGTGATGGGCATGACGGGAAGACGGGGCTTGTAATCCATCACTCGTAGTCCATGGCTGAATGGTCAGCGCCTTGTGCACTCGTCCGTCGCAAACCTGCATCATGATACAAGTTGCAGTTTTGTTTCCCAATGCGAAGGCCATGTCTTTTATTACTTCCGGTGTCCGGGGGGTTGATTTGAAACCACTCTGCCACTAACACAAGTTGTGCCTCTCTGCACTGTGCTCGGGCCTCCATCCAGGACGCATGGACAGTTGGTGTAGCCCGCACTCGTCGCCCACCGCACTAACAGGCCGCTCTCAGCCCAAGGGGAGAAACCCTCGAGAAACCCTAGGTTTTTGCCCCCATGTGTGCTAGTGAATTTCCGATTGCCAGCCTATCGCCGAAATTGTGCAAAATGAGAACCTCTCTGGTCTGGCTGGATATGGGTTTAATTGGACGTTGCCATGACATGTTATATGTCCCGTAACACCAGACATACTGGATTGCCCTCATCAAGGAGAATACCTTTGTGCCATATTCATGATGATGAGATCACTCAACAACAACACGATGGAAAAACAAACGCACAAAACTCAAAAATTAGCCAGATGTTGCCAAAATAGACGGCCGATGATGGAACTTGGTCGAAAAGGCGGGAGTGAGTCGGTAGGCCGGGTATCGTGACCAAGGAACCCGCAAAAGGAGCGCCGGCGGAAGGGGTCAACTAGTCAAGGGGGGGTGGTCGGTGTTAAAGTGCAGCAGTTGATGTGCCTTGGCTGTCGCAAGCGGTCCTCTTTGGCGGGACAACCTGGAAACACCATCAACCTGACAGCCCAGAATAAACACAAGTAGCCAGTCGATGAGGTTGGCATCTGCACGGTACACTTTGTGTCTGGAGGAGGCGCACATGTTCATGGCCACTATGTGCACCCCGGGTGGCGCGGGTAGGTATCACCTCTCTTGGGTTGTCATTGTCGAGGCTTGTCACTCCTGTGTTTCTGCAGCAGCCTAAACACCATCAACCAGTTGGCCCTATCACTCATCACACACCCATGGCATGACCAAGCAGGGCCTTGTAATTGCTGGACCGCCGCCGCCCTCCCCAATCATCGGCAAACCAAACGATCTTGTGACTGGCAAGTTGAAAGAAAGCCCTTTGAACCGGCTTTGTTGCTTTGTTCGATCTCATGGGCTAGTCCATGCTTCCATTCCCGTGATGCCAGATACCTCTCTAGCACACGGGATGGCAGGTACGCAATACGCAAGCGCGGAAGCGATGCGGTGACTGCTCTGCGGCGCGTTTTGATGACTGCAGCTGAGCCCTAGCTCATTCCATACCGAGAACCTCAAGAGAGAGGGGGGTAGCCTCTACCCGTATCTTTGCCCAGGCAAATAGCGGACAGCGATGACGGATGAACAAGACAATGGTACAGTACCGATGGTGTCCTGCCCTGTCTGTGTGCGCGTCGAGATTGTGTTGTGTCGGGTGCCAGACTGCCAGTTGTTGTAAGTGGTACCTCGTCTCCCTACGCCGTATTGTACTGGCTGTACCTATTCTAGGGGGCGCACACCCAGGACAGGATGGGGTGAATTAATTATCACTGGCATTCATCCCATCTCCTTCTCTCTTCCCTCCTCTTCTCTTCTTCTTCTTCTTTCTTTTCCCTTTTCTTCTTCAAAGCAAATAAACACACACGCACTTCAGCACCATCGATTCAGCACCGAGAGTCATCTCCTGTCACAGAGAGATCATCGCGACAACAACAGCTCTGCCAATTCCCTGCCTCCACACTTTTGATCCGACCAAATCCACTTTTGCCCGGTCAAGAGTTACTTTGCCAGCTGCGCATCTGCTTCGGACATCTGGTGAGTGACTCAGGAGCGGACCCCAGGTCCCCAATACCACTCCCCCCCTCACAACTCAACCTGGAACCCCCGTCCCCGTGGCCCTTGATATCCACGGGCATTATATCCCACGGTCCACTCCCCCCCCC
>RANY01000243.1:23592-40945 GCA_009805235.1 Neurospora pannonica FGSC 7221
CCCCCCCCCCCCCCCCCCCCCCCCAATTCACCCCCGGGCTGCCGGGTATCAGCCTGCGTCCACGAGTGCGTGTGTGCGATTAGGGCACATCGTCATATCGACTGGTGTACCTGCCTCTACTTGGACCTACACCGTACTGTGTGCGTGTGCGTGTGTGCATTCATATACATACAATACGTACATACCATAGTATAGTAGTTGTACATGGTCCATGGCCCTGGTCGGCATCACGACTGATAACAAAAAGACCGCCGCCGCCGTTGTCCGTCACTCCTCCTCCTCCTTCCATCATCATCATCACAAGCAACAGCACCATCATACCTCCTCACCAACGCGTCGTCGCGTGTCTGCCCTCCTCCCGCCGTATCGTGCTAACTCCCACTTGCGCCGATTCGCAGACACGTCTCGAAGCACACCGACTTCAACAAAGGTCAACATGGCAACCATGGCATCTGCTGTTCGCGATATCGCTACGACCTCCCTCGGCCGAGACAACTTAACTGCTGTAGCGGCCCGGAGTGTCCCTGTGACGGCAACTCACCCGATTCCCCTCCCTACTCCTCCCAACTCCATATCCCCTACACTGCCTCCCCATGGGCTCAAGGCCCAGCTTCAGAGAGCTCGGATGGACCAACACGTCGACTCGGATCTGGACCTCCATGGCGATCACGACACCGATCACCACGGTAGTGTCGGTTCGCCCCCGTACGAGTCGGCCGGCATCAACGCCGCCATGTTGGCCAAGTTCCATCTACCAGAGATCCTCTTGAACCACGGTCCGCTTGCGATCCGTCATATCATGGGTTATCTCACGAGCTCTATCCCTGGCTTTGCTGAGATTCCTCCGACAAAGGCTCGGAGGTTGGTTGTGGGTGCTTTGGAAGGTCGAGGAAGCGGAGGCGAAGGCGGCGGTCTGGACGGTGACGTACAATTTGAGAAGGTGGGCTGGGGAATATGGCAAGCCAGGAGGGGTGGCCAAACCTCCGGGTATACGGCAGCACGTCGAGCGTCGCCACACGGTGACGGTCAGCCCGCAAGTATTCCCATCGCCAGGTATGGCGGTTGGAACCCGGATCGCTTGCGCATCGCAGCGGCCGGTTCCCTCGACGGTGAATCTTGCGCGGCATTTTCCTTTGACGATCGGTCTATGCACATGATGGATCATGAAGCGGACAGGATGTCCTTGGATGGTTCGGCGTCAGCTTCCTGCTCAGAGGCACCTGATGACGACGATGATATCGCTATGGATGACGACACGGAAGACGCGACAGATGATGAAGACTGGGCCGCTGTTGGTGCGGCTGCGCTTCGTGCGACTTCATACCAGGCCCCATCAGACCGGTTCCTCAACGCGAACAGTGTCTACGCCACTGGTGGGCTGCGGTCATTCTCTTCATCAGTGGGAATGGCACGCTCGCCACAGTTCCGCAACTTCAACTTTCCAACAACACCCGCATTGACGACCCCGTCAGATGCGCAAGAAAGGGAGGCCGTTGAGGCTCTCCTTCGACTTGGATCTGTATAATACCACACACATGCATGGCTCGGCGTTCAACAAGGGGCAGGGCATAACATTGAGCACCCCAATCGGGCGCTGGCGGTCATTTGAGGGTTTTCTGACATTTCTACCTCTCTGGGCACGGGATCTGGTTTCCGTGCTTGGAATTTGGGGCCACATCTCCAGGTCTCTTCACTCATACACGACCAAAGACGGCGCCATTACTTTTCGCCAACAAAGCATTCACATCGACTTTCTGACTGCATCGGCTTTTTATCTTTGCTATGAGGCGTTTGGCGTCTCAACGATCACACTCAACTCAACTTCGCTTCTCACGCTATCCCTGGAGGAGAATATTTTGGCTACCCAGACGTTCGGGTTCCCGCCGCAGTGAGCTCTAGTCCACTTGGTCGGCCAGAGCTGGAGATTGGCACAACTGCCTTGCCTTTCGCCACACGGGGCGCCGTCGATCTGGGTAGTCTTTCCACGTTTGCTTCAGAGAGGCACCTTGCATATACCATTTGGCCCGCTTCGGAAGTTACATTTGGGAGAAAGATCATGCTGGCCTGGAGCTCTTGGCTTTATCACCTTGACTGCTCAGGTTTGCTATATCAGGAGCGTTGGTTTGGCAATGCCCTTGTTTGGTTGAAAGAAAGTCTTTCACATATCCCTTGATACCCCTTTTAGTGCGCCGTCGGATTTGGAGTTTGCAACGTTTTCTTGGCTTGGGATAAGGCAAGGGAGACAGGCAAACGTGACGGCCGGTCCTGAAGCAGAGGAGACGACGGGACAGTCACCCATTTCGAGGTTACTGTTCACCTGGGTGCCGGTTACGGGTTATCCTAGGATTTCGTTGTGTACATGTTTTCCGATCAGCCTTCTGAGGCCGGCAGTCCATATTTTGATTATTCTTTTTAGTAGAAAACTGGGGTTGGTTTGGGATGTTGCTTAATTATTTGGAGAGATATGGACAAGACAGAAAGGACGGCGCGCGAGCGAACACAAAGACACACAACTCTGACACACTTCCCTTAGAACAGGAAATGATGAGCAGAACAACGAACAAATAATGATGAATGAAAGCAGGCATTGCGCGGGCGTGGGAAGCATATCTTTTATTCCTTTCATGTTTTCTCTGGAACTATGCCACCATTACTACTATACAACTATTGACGAATTTGGCGATGGACGGATGATGGATGATGGATGTACTAGGGTTTAGGGCTTTGGGAAGGTCAAATAGAAGAAGGCTTGGGAGGAACCTTTGTTGGGTTTCTGGAACAACCTCAAGAACATGACACCGTGGATCTCAACGCTTCCATCGAACGAGCGAAAGTGAAACGAAACGAACGAACATGGGCCGCTCGCGGATCGATCCGGATCCGTACCTGCCGCAGTCGGGGAGGTTCTGGTGCGGTCCGCGCCAGGGCAAAAGGCGGTGACAGCGCAAGCTTGTTGACCGACTCCACGGAACCAAACACCCCTCCCCCGGGCCCCGACTGACTGAACTGATCACCACTCACCGACAATGATTCGCTCGCAGTTCGCACACCCCTCTGTCTTTTTCGGGCAGCCATCGATCCTGCGATCCTATGGGTTAGGTACCTGACCCTAATACGGGATAGGACAAGCGCGGTGTGGATCGGAAACAGCGAGTTGTCAGTGGAGCGGCGAACGACGTTCGTTTCGGAACCGGTAATGTGGGTCAAGGCGGGGCGGAGCGGAGCGGGGAGGGGCGGGACGGGAGAGGGACGGATGAGGCTCTGGACCCGGCCGTTCGTTTCGTTTCGGCGCTTGGGAACTTCTGAAACAATTCTGCTTGGATGAATTGAAGCCTGGAGACTGGCCACCACTACGGAGTATAGTTGCAACCGTATCTCAACACATCATAGGCATGTGGTGCGGAGCTATAGTTAGTAGCTACCTAATAGCCGTTGGCGCCAAAACAGATGACGTGTTGCCAACAATTGACCTGTTTCAGAAATTAAATGTTTGTTGGTTTTTGTGGTTTGTGCTGATTGTGCCTGAGCGGAATGGTGCGGACGGGCATGGAAATTGAGGAGAATCTGCGTATGGAGAAAGGCCGGCCGGGGGAGTTAGGTGCGACGGCGCGAGCGACTGAGGCAATGGGAGTAAGGTCGGTACTGCCGCCGACACCCCGATCAGAGATGGGATCCACTTGCCCGGGCGCCGGACCCGCAGCTGGCCGGCTCTGAATACGAAAAGGCATTGCCGTTGCAGTGAACATCAGAAAGAAAAGAAGATTACGAGTTAAGATCGTGCACAGATCCGGACGGTACTGGAGAACATCTCGAATTGCAGTTGGAACGCAATCCCGTTATTACGTACAAAAGAAACAACACATAAACCACAAACCGCACACAAGATCACTCGCCTTGTTGAGTTCATCAGAGAAAGAGAGTTGGAGCCGGACGACGACGAACATGAGTCCAACACGTTACCGTGTAGTGTCCGGTGACAATGTCAATCCGCATACGCACTACGCATATACGCAGGTACAACTCAATCATGCATGGCGCTTTCCCTAGCATCCCATCGATTGCTCACATTATGCAAGTGATATGATAGAAACCGGGGCGCCGATGAGAAAGCTTTGCGGGGAAATGGAAGGGAATATGAAAGTGGGCGTGTACCGAATGATCGATTGATGATTGGTGTCGACAGTTTTTATTTCTTCGGGGATGACAAGAAAAGGGGCGGATGTGATCGGAAAGCGAGAGAGTGTATACATATTTGGGTGTTTGTTTGTAAATCCTTGGCCCGGCCCCGGTCCGGACTCCGGAGCGGAGACAAATGAGACGTCGGGATAAGCGAGCGATACCGGAATGGCCCGGCGTGTCTGGGTCCGGCGGACGGAGTGAAGTGGGTAATTAGTTTCGGGCCGCCGGTGTATACCTCTAGTTCTCAGCCCGATAGGGAGTTCGTTCGGGGTCGGGACCATTGAGGTTCTCTGTGATACATCGAAGTGATGCACTGATGGGTAAATGAATGATGTTGTTGATCGGCACCTGCCTTCAAGGGGACTCTGGGAGCTCGGGACGAGTCGTATGATCGATCGTTCCTTCCAACGATCCTTCCGAATTTTACTTTCCAAGCAAGCTCTGGATCGAACCTTCCCGGTTGCACCAAACAATGATGATACAAGAACTGAGTTTGGACGCAACTAACGGATGGCTTTTCTAATCTCCGAAGGATTTTGAATCATGACAACGAGGCGAACAAAAGAGAAGAAAAAAAAAGAGAAAGTGATGGATGGACGGATGAACAAGACTCAACATGTGCAAAGCGTTAGGACAAAGACAAAAAAGGCAAAAAGAATGCCCAATAACAGGATTGAACTGTTGACCTTCGCATGACTTGATATCTCGGAAAGAGGATATTAGTACGACGCTCTAACCAGCTGAGCTAATCGGGCTGTGGATTGTTGGATATGGACTGGAGACAAAGGGCTTATCAGTGAGCACTCATTCACACCTCGAGATAGGACTAAAATGCTGTGAAGTAGATGATGGATTGTAAAAATAGTGTGGTTGATTTCTCTATCTTCGAGTGATGAGGGGAGAGCGCTGAATATCCAGGCATAAACCTACAAGCGAAGATATTGGTGGGGCACGAGTTCCTTCCATCACAATGCTCAGCATAGATTGATAGTTCTAGGCCTACATGGATGAAGAACATCCTGAACTGTAAAGTTGCAGCTATATCTCCATCTTTCGCATGTTTCGTGATGGAAGAACATCATTACAACAAATAATTCTGGGGCACTTCTGAGGAGGGAAGGAATTTCGTTGAAGAATGCAAGTGAAGTCGGACAATAAACCAGCAATATCACGAAGTCATAGACATGTGAGACACCATATGGAACCTATGAGGAGACAAAGACCGAAAACACCATTGATTTGCCTAAAGCAAAATGGGACGGATTTTTACAGAAGGAAGCGCCCTAACGCCGTTTATGAACTAAGAATGAAACCACCAGGCCGGAAAGCTTTCTATCCCCCTAAGATTCCCACCCCAAACGAAAGAGCTGCAGACAGTCATAATTCATCCATAGTGTCTCTTCACCATAACCTCATGATCCCATACTCCTTTCATACAAGTCATAAACCACCAAATCATCACCCATCAAAAAGCCCTCCAAATAGCCCCCGCCCGCTTCCCAACGGTCTCCTCTCCCTCCTTCTCATCATCAACCCTATTCATCCTACGCACCCACTCATTCTCCTCCGCCACCGCCTCCCTTTCAATCTGCTCCATAACCTCCAACTCAGCAAGCATATTATCCACCAAACTTCCGAATCCGCTCAGAATCCTGTCCAGAGGCGACTCATCTTCTTCTTTATCTTCCTCTTCCTCGTTCATTCCCCCCTCAATACCTTCCACCCCTTTAATTGGTCTCGATGACCGAAAAGAAGACCCATAACAGGCCTTCGACGACACTCCGCCCAACTCTCCCAACATCCTCCGCCACTCCTCCAACCGCCTTCCGAGGGCACAACACTCATTCTTCCATTCGACATCCAACCCTCCGACCATTTCCACCTCGCCGTTCCCATCGAGCTTCAACCCTCCATCCCCATCTTCATCATCTGCTCCGCTTCTTCTTCTCCGTTCCTCCAATATCCTCCCCGCCCTCTCTGCCCACATCTCAAACCTTCGTACAACGCGCGTGTACTTCCCCATGGTGACACCGGATGAAGAAGACGAAGAAAGCTCGCTCATAGCCCACACCCCCGAAATCACTTCATCCAATGCTTGGATTTTTTCCTCCTCCAACTTTCCTTGTCCTCCTCCTCCCCATCCTCCCCCTCCCCTTCCCTGCCCCAGCCCCAACAACCCCTCCACAACCCCCTCCTCCCCCTCCCTCCCCTCCATCTCCCCCACCGTCCTCTCCTCCGCACTCAACCTCTCCCACCTCTCCCTCAGCTTCCCCCTAGCATCCCCCTCCCACTCCCCCCTCACCCGCTCCGCATCCCGATGGAGCAAATGCAGCTGCAACAACTCTGTCTGTAACCTTGAAATCTCGGCGGAGAGTGCGACGTTTGCCGGCTGCTTGGAGGGCGTGGGGGGCGCGAGGAAGGTGGAGGTCAGAGGCTTGGGCACGAGAGGGATCTTGGCGGGGGTGTAGTGTTGTTGGTAGGTGTCGAAGTCTTGACGAGGCTGGAGGTGCTGCTGCTGCTGCTGCTGCTGGGTGGCGTGGGAGGATGTCGAAGACGAATGAGGTTCGGGTATATGGGTCTTGGGCTTTAGTTTGGGAACGGTCCTAGTCGTGACGGCTGAGGCTGCCGTGGTTGGTTGGCGCGAGGGAGGAGGTTTGGTGGCGGTGGTGGTTGTGGTGGTTGCTGTAGCAGGGGGCCGTGTTGAGGATATTATTTTTGGTGCCAGTTTTACAATGTTTGCTATTGCTGCTTCGGGGGCTTGTAAGGAGAGTGGCTTCCTGGAAGCGGCGAGACGTCGAGTCTGTGTTGTTGCTGTACTCGTTGCCGTCCCGGTATTCGCCGCTGTCCTTGTCCTTGTTCCTGTGGTGGTCGCGGTACCGGTAGTTGAAATTGAAGAGGCCGAGTTTTGCCGTTTGTGAGCTGGCGATGACCTTAGTCCGGTTCCAGTCGATGTTTTGGGCGTCCCTCCTGTCATTGCTGGCTTTGGCGTAGCGGTGGCAGGAGACCGTCTGAGTACGTTGGTCGATATATGTGACTGAGGCCTACTCTTGCCAGGAGTACCTGGCGGTTGAACTCCTTTGGAAGTGCTTTTGGGTGGTTCACTTCCACTCCCTCCAGCAACCCCGACCTCGGTACTCGTGGTACCTTTCGAGGACCCTGTGGCTGAAGTTCCCGATACTGCCGGGTTTCGTGGTGCTGGTTTTGGCGTTATCGGCTTTGGTAAGCTTATTGTTGCTGACTGGGTGCGCGCGTGTCCTCTTCCCCCTAGACCAATGCCTGTACCTATCTTGGTACCAGAACCTGATGTAGCTGTTGCCCTTGGGCTAGTGATGGTTGCCAGTGAGCCTGAACTTGACGAAGTCGTTGGACGAGTTATTCCGAACGGTCCTGATGCTGATCGTGGTGTTATAGTTGGTGGCGATAAAGGTGTGGCTTTAGCGGTCACACCAGTTGCAGAAACAGTGGGAGAGCGAGCACGGAGAGGTTGTCTTAAACTGGATATTCTCGATGTTGTCGACGTCGTGGCAGTTGTTGATGCTGTTGATGGTAATGCTGTCGTTGCTGCTCCCGATCCAACCCTGTTTCCAGAACCACTGGATATCCCAGTTCCAACTTCGGCGCCAGTCCCTACACCCGCACCCTCAAGTTTCCCTCCCTCTCGCTTCAGTCTAGTACTAGCCAGTCGATTAAGCCCTCCAGAGGCTGGTGGCTTGATGTTGCTGCTGATGGTGCCGCTTCTAGTACCAGTAACACTAGCCATCCTTTTGATTCCGCTCCCGCTGATAGCTGTGCCAATGCTGCTAGTGGCGACAGTCCGAGAAACCATCCCCGGCGCAGGCAACACTCCTTTTGTTGTCGTTGGAATCTGGATCATCGAGACAGGCCGTTGTTTCGGTGCTCCCACTCCTGCCCCCCTAGTGGTACTGCTGCCAGCAGACGTACCAACCGCGCCGGTAGCCGTGGTATCCTTCATCAGTCTCGCGGTATTCGTTGGTTTCCGGAGCGATCGAGTTCGGTCCAGTGCGCTTGGCTGTAAGGAAGGGTTTGAAGAAGACATAATAACAGAGAGTTTCCTCCTCTTGGGAGGCGGGGATTGGATGGTGTTGTTAAAAGTGTCCGTCATTCATTCGTGAAGCYGTGTCTTTTGGGCGATGATCTGCTGAGCTATTGGGCTGCAAAGATCAAACTTGGGTCTCCAGGGAAGATTTTGGATGGTGTTACAGACGAAGCCACTGCGAACAACCCAGTTGTTCGATGGACGTATGCAGGTTGGTCAGGTTGGCGATGTTGGTCCCGACTTTTGTTACCATGGGAACGCGTACAGTATTTTACGTGCTCCCGCATGTTCAGGTACCTCCCCGTTCCTTGGCTGCTTTCCATGTTTCAGTGACCATCTGGGGTTACAACGTGGCTGCCACAGGCCTTCAGCGTGCCTCCGCACTGGAACCCGCTAAAAGCTGGCCCATCACTGCGGGCCGTTACTGGGCTCCCGGTGTGCATAGGGACGGGACGTCACGACGGCAGGGGCACTTGCCGAAGACCGATCAAGAGGGTCTAGCCCATCTGATGATATCACCAAGTCAACACCAGATTGTCTTTCACATCCAGATTCATAAGGTCTTTTTTACAAGAAACCATCGTTGAATTATTTCTCATTACAGGGGCCAGCCCGATCCAAAAAATGGGTATCACCATCATCTCTCCCATCCGATCAGATATACCAACTATTCCTCATTATCTTGTCTCGTAAATCACGTCAAACATATGTACCCCCAAATACCAACACTTTCTACAACTTATTACTGTCCGGCCATGCGACAAATAGCATCAAGCAAGTTCAACGCCAACACCCACCCCATGATGCCTGTTTTATCTTTCCAGTATGCAGTTCTGTATAATTTTTCCCAAAGTTGTTTCCCAATCCTCACCACTTCACCTCTACCTTTAGTGTGCCCCAACAGGAGAAAGCACCCCGTTCTCTGCAGGTGGCCCGTAGCTAAAACCGTTGTGGTCCGCGTACTGAGCTCCTGGGGTCACTTGGCCGTTCTCATCCTCCTCGTTGAATTGTCTGCTCTCTTCCACATGGCGCAAAAGCTGCTTCAGGTTCCCTCCAAACACCTTCAAACTTTTGGCGCAAGGAAGGCAGATGTTGAGGGCGCAGGCACTGCAAATGCAGCAATCCACATGTTGTCTGTCACCACAAGTGCGACAAGCAATCCGATTGTATCTCTGTCGGCTCGGCGTCATGAATTTATGGCTTGTCAGGCACCGGTAGTGTTTGTCCGTAAGAGGGGGCGCATCCAGTACTCCGTCGGCTGGCAATGGTGTGTACCAGTTCTTCTTCTTCAGGAAGAGGGCCACGCCGGGGTTGTCAGTCCTCTCGGGCCAGGACTGCTCCTCGGGCTCCTCCTCGTCCGAGATCACGGCGATCTCGTTGTCCACATATCTGCGCTTCGGCGGCCTGAGGGTCTCGACGGATACAGCAGACCCGGATTCGGAGACGGCGCCACGATCTATGGTACCATTGAAGTATTGATGATATTCGTCGTGGACTTGAATTTGAGGAGTAGGATACGCGGGTCGGTATCCGTTGCCGGTTTTGGATGTGGTTCGAGTGGGGAACGGGGCCGCATTGGGGGCCGGGGGTCGCTCTACAGGGCGCCCCCGGTTGGCCGCAGGAGAAGCGGGGAGTCCAGCAGGCGGCGAGCGCACGGAGAGCCCGGCATCATTGTTTTCGCTTGGAGCCAGATTTGAATTGTTCACCGACCGCACCTGGGTGTCGTACCCTCCAATTGCTTTCCGCTGAATCGCAGGTCTATTTCCCCCTTGTGCATCTGTCGATGGCACTTGTTGTACTGGCGGTGCGTTCGGCTCCCAATTTGGTTGCTTGACTTCATACTGTCCATAATCGGGTGCGGGATGACGGGCGACGGAAGGAGCGGTAGTGGCGGCAGGCAGCCCATTGCTGGTTTCGGATGTCGGTTGCGACACTGCCTTTTCCGCGGGCGTACCCGCGCTCTGTGTGTCGTCGCGGCTCTTCTTCTTTCTCAAGTGGGATTTGGCTTGGCCCATCGTATCCTGAACCTGGGGAATGACTTGTTGACGAGAGGCTGAAGGACGGATGTTTCTCCCAGGAAGTGCATTGGCAGTGGTCCTATGCACTGGGGCACGGTAATTGTAATTGGTTGCAGGTGGGGATGCGTCGACGTGCCCTGGCGACAAAGGCGGTGTTACTGTTGGCTGGGCGTCGGCAGTGCGCGAAGCAGCATAAGATTGAATCTGGGCTGATTCGGCGGTGGATCCGTTGCTGGAATCAAGTTTCAGGTCCGCAACCACCAGGTTCTTTTCACTTTTAACCGATCTCCGTCTCCAGAGCTCTCCTTGCTGGGGAGAAGTGTTTGAGCCGTTGATCGAGATCGGCGCGATTGGCGCCCCTGTCGAAGCTTGTTCAGATTGCGTTTGTAGTCGGACTATCTTTGGCGGCGTCTCTGGCCTTTGACGGTTGAGGTGCGAGTCTTTCTCTTTCACTGGAGGCGCGGGCGGTGCCGGCGGCAATTCTCGCTCTGATTGTGCGAACTTTCGAGACCTGTCTTCTTCCCTCTTTTGTTCATGGTTGTTTGAATATGAGACTTGTCCGACTAGTCTCGAAGACGTTGTGTTTGAGTTGGGCTCCTTGGAATCGGGAAAGCTATGGGTAGAGTTTGTCGAGGATCTCGGCGTTGATCCAGAACTGCCATCCGAATATGCCCACAAGATGCTGGATAAGGAGCCGGCTGGTGACACGGGAACCGAAGTGTTGGGCGACACGGCGGGCTTGAGATTTGCCGGGGCCGAGGCCGAAGCCGGAGCCGGAACCGAAGCCGGGACTGAGGCTGAGCGGGGTGGTGAGGATGGCCGGGAAGCTGCGATGGGCTTTAGGGTGGGCGAGTCTGGGGAAGCCGCAACCGATGTGGGAGAAGACACAAGCGAAGGCGAAGTAGGGGAACTTATGCCAGGACGAACAGGCCGTCTGGGTATCGACATAGGCGGTAGGGGCGGCAGCGGAGCATTCCAAGGTTTGGCGTTGGAAGCGGCCGTTGGGGTAGTGGGCGTGGAGGCCGCGTTGGCAGTCGTGATCATAGTGGCTGCCTTCTGCCTATCAGCTCCGGGATGCTGCGACCCGGTTCTTTCCCAGCTGGGTGCTTCCACAGCAGATCTGGGCGCTGGCAGCGGCTTTGGCTTTACTTGCTGTGGCGGCGGAGGAGGCGGCGCAGTGGGAGGACCAGTTGTTGGACCAGAGATACCAGTACGAGTCTGGATTGGTGCAACAGGCAGCTTCTTGTCCAATGGGCTCAAAGCTGACGTCGCTGACGTCGGCGTTGCTGCTATCGGCGTTGTTGTGGTGGTGGTTGGCGGCGCGGATTTGGGCGGTGCTGGAATTCTTGCTGTTGTTCCTCCTGTTGTTGCTTCTGGCGATAGCAAAGATTGACCGGGAGCCTTCGATTGGGCCTCGTCAAAACGAAGCAACTCGGAGAGGTCGAGCCTGGGAAGATCCGGGAGGTCCAAGTCCAATCTCTGTCGTCCGGCACTCGACGGGGGGGTTGGGTGGGCTTTTGAGAAAAGCGATCTGCCCTTCTCCCCTCCCGCCGACCGCTTTCTCCTCAAGAAATTTGCAGCTGCTTCCATGATGGAGAGTGACTGTCCGACTCGATGCTCCTTCAAGGGACCGTTTCCCGGTTGCTAGGCGTGTCTCAGTATTTCCCCTTTCCCCGGAAAGCACAGGATACGAGTTCCAGATTCCCTGTCAATAAGAGGATAGTGTGTGACTCGGCTCAAGGCTGGCGGTCAGGATGGCGGGCAGGATGGTCTGAGGGCGACAGTTTGGTCCAACTCCAAAAGTCCGGCTGAGTGTGAGCGATGCTACGGTTCCCTAGGACAAGAAACAAGGCCCGCATGTGGTGTTGCACATGAAGTGGGAGGGTCCGTATGATCTTCGTCAAGGCGACTCTCGGCGGGTTGCTGGCTGGGAAGAGGTGGTAATACGACTGCGCCGGAATCCCACTTGCGGTAGTGAGACCTTACTTGGTGCAAGAGATATAGATGGTCATGCAAAAGAGATAAGACGAGAAAGTGTGTGCAAAGGTAGGTAGGTCAGGTCAGGTATATGCGAAAACGGCGACTCGATAAAATTCGAACAACGGACGATGAAGTCGCATTTTAGACAGGGTTACATACATCGCCCCCCCTGGTTCCCATGAGCCTAATTCCTTGCTAGACTCCAGGCGGCCCATGGAAATTAGTTGGATCGTCCTAAGGGACCCTTTCCCCCCTGTAGTCACATTTTCCCATGTTCTTCTGAAACAGCCGCCCACGATGAGCCAAAGGGCCAAGTCTGTGATGTTTAATTTGACACGGAACGAAGTCAAAGCCGCTCGTGCAGTTGTTGCCTGTTGCTGTTGTATGAGCCTTGCTTTCAGTCACAGATGTCTGTTGATCTTCACATCTTCACCAAGCAATGATAAGCCTTCAAGCTGTTGGACATCTATAAGCATCTGCAGGCCCATCAGATGAGCAACGCATGTCAAATACTGTATATGCGCAGTCTGTACCTAACCCATGACTGCTAACCGAAATTGCAGCGTTTACTTTTTGAAGATGATATGAAGCCATTCTCGTTGCACTTGTGTGGTTCTGGAAGAAATCATGGAATGCCAGGAGTGGCGCAAACGGCTTCAGGTGTGTTGCGGACATCGGCACTTGAGATGACAGCGTGCAATAGCGTCGGAAGAGATACCTACTTACCCGACGCTACGTTTCAGCCACGGGGACAAAAGACAAGATGACAGCGCCGATGCGGATCGCCATGATGCCATTATCAACATCATCTGAACTTTCAGACGAAAAGTTCGGGAGGTCGGTGACAGACCGAGGCCCAGACGGAGATCAAGCATAAAAGTCCACCGAGATGAAGCAGACCCTCCAGGGCGAATCCTATCGCAAAGTTGAAGATTTCTCGGGCAAAATGAAGTGAAATGGATCCCGAGGATCATGCGTGACATTCTGTAGGGCAAGAGAACGCTATACCACTTTAGGCAAGCGCGATCCTTTACCCCTGAAGAATTTCAGATGACGCAAATGCTAAACCTCAACATGGAAAAGAGAAAAGAGAAAACATTCCAGTCAACACTGTGACACTCAGGTAGTCCGAGAAAGGGCAAGAAGGAAGAAGTGAAACTCCAACACAAGGCTGTGAGACTTCGTGACGAGACAATCTACATAGTCATAACCAATTACTATCGTCGCATGTCCAACATTTTGCGACCTTGGAGAGCCGATACGGAGGGAGCATGGATGTTCTGCTATGCAAACATGGCGCGGCGGATACGGAGCACCTCATCTACGGCCAGAAGCTCCGCACGGATTACATACAGTTCCTTTCGGCACCGATATGTATGCAAGGCGAACATGCATGACCATCCGGCCTTCCGCATGGTATCTCCTGGCTATTATCCCTCTCGTTCCTTCCTCTTTCCTCTTTCTGGCCAGGCCTCTTCTAGACCACCTGTTCCATCATCCATTGCGATGGGAAACCTGGTCCATCATCAAGCTGGTGGCAGTCGCCGGGTCGAACAATAGAAGTCCTCTCGTCGATCAGCGCATGGAATTCACACGCGGTTGTTCGTCCACTTCCCCGATCCGGTTCGACAATTCCTGGTATCCCTTCCTCCTCCTACCTACCGACGACATATGGTAGAGATGGGTTACACTCGTTACCCAGGCGTATCAGATACGCCGAGATGATCGACAAAGAAAGTTTGGACGCTTCTGTGCCAACATAACCCCAACAACCCCAAAACCAACCATCATCTTCGAAGAATGTTCCCAAGCTTCAGGTTGGATGCACACAAGTTCGGCTTGATGCAGGTCCCAGAGGCACAGAGTAACATCTGGGCCCGGGTGATTACAGGAAAAGGTTGAAGAGGGTCAAATACGATGATCCCCATCGCGGCAAATGCTCGGCACACAAACACGCCTTATGGAGATGAATTGGGAATCGAAGAGTGATCCGCGCTCTATTCCGCGAGGGCGGTATCCGCGATGGGACAGGGTTGATCATTAACCGCAAGTTCAACAGACCTGACGAGATTCGTTGACAACCGCACGACGGCTGTTCACTAGACGACGACTTGGACCTGTGGCTTCTAGGCGTCGTACTTACATCAGTTGTAACCTTGGATTGCCAGTTCCCAAGGCACCGGTCTTTATGGTCTCAAAGGCATCGTGTATTCTCTAGGTCAACTAATCCGCGTCTTCGGTCCCAAGACCTACTCCAATAACCTCGTCGTGATAATGGGTCCGAACTGGCACAGATGCATCCATTGCCCAAGCGGCGGTGCTCCCGGATTTGGCGGGCCAACTCCCGTGTGGAGGAAGGGGCATTGACTTCGTCCTAAGAACTGATGAGTTGCTCATCCTTCAAGCTGGTTGGTGCCTCCTCCTGCCGAACCAACGACGCTTAACCATGATCTAACCTCGTATTGGGACGGCAGAAAAACAATGCGGTGACCCTGAATACCACCCTGCTGGGAAAGCGCGGCTGCGTAGGCGGTGACTCCCTTCGTCCTGACGAGGAACTTGCTCATGTCATCTGTATCAACTCCTCGATTGAACCTCGATGATGGCAAACAGGCACTCGAAACAGCGGCGCCGTGAACACTTCACTGGTGAACACTTCACTGACCTTGAGCCGCTCAAGGTCATCTATAAATATTTACCTTTCGTGGCCGTGAGATTGTCTCCCTTTTGCCTCCTTTACCCAAGCAGAATTAACCGCCAAACTTCCAGGCACGATGAGACCTCTCCAGATCTTGGCTGGCCTGGCCAGTCTCGTCAGCATGCTGAAGCCCATCCAAGCTTCTACGGTGGTCGACCCGTCGACCGCCGCCAAAGCCGCCATCGACGCCATGAACAACGCCTTCTACAATCCCTCCGAAGGCCGCTGGTCGCCCGACGTCGCCTGGTGGATCTCTGGCACCGCCCTCCAGGCCGTCCTGGACTACATGCATATAACCGGCTCTCGGGACTACCTCTCTCAAGCGCTCGAGATCATCGACAAGCAAAAGGCKCCCCTGCCCTGGTGGCCCCAAGGCGGCGGCAACTTCAGGGCGGACTCGACCGACGACACGGGTTGGTGGGCGYTGGCCATGCTCCGCATGTTTGACCTCACGGGCGACAAGGCGTACTTGACAATCGCGATGCAGGACGAGGCTTACATGTGGCACTACTGGACGGACACGGAGTGCGGCGGCGGAATCTATGTGGATATCAGGGCGATGACGTACAAGAATGCCATTGCGAACGCGCTGTACATCAAGTTGGCCGCGGGTTTGCATCTTCGCATGGGTGATTCTCGTTATCTGATCAGGGCACTCAAGGCGCATAAGTGGTTTGAGGAATCGGGCATGATTAACGGAGAGGGGTTGGTCAACGACGGGTTGACGCAGGATAAGGCAAATGGGGTGTGCTTTAACAACGAGGGACCGATGTGGTCATATCTTCAAGGAGTGGTAATAGGCGGCTTAGTCGGTACGGTACCCCCCTTCTTTCCCATTTTCTTAACTACCATAACCAATGAACCCAGAGTAACTAACAACCTGAAACCAGAACTCTTCCGCACAACACACAACGAAACCTACATCAGATCCGCCGCAACCCTCGCCAACTCCGTCATCTCCTCGCCCCAACTCACTCCCCCCTCCACGGGCGTCCTGACCGACTACGCATGCGAGGGCACCGCCGCGGGCTGTAACTTCGACCAGCAGAGCTTCAAGGGCATCTTTGCTCGCAACCTCGGCGAGCTGGACGTGTTGATCGTGGGAAGACCGTATCGCGCATACCTGGAGCAGAACGCAAACTCGGCGTATCAGAAGGCACGAAACGCAGATGATACGTATGGTACCAGCTGGGCGGGACCGTATGATGGAAGCAGTTTGGCGAAACAGCAGTCCGCGGCGAGCTTGTGGGTTGCGCTTCTTTAGGAGGATGATGTGGGTTTAATATCGTTTGGGTGTGCTTGTGGGGTTCAGGTCTATAGACTGGGATGGTTTTGAACTCGCTCCAGGTCTTGCTCTGCTTGGTACAGACGGTTGGTGAGTTGATCGGGCACAGGTTTGCCAAGGCGGTTGTTCTTGGGCCTCCGATCGGAACGAAGATATATGCAGGCCAAAGGGGGGAATAACGGATAGGGATTAGAAAGCATGGAATATAAGACATTGCTAGAGGACATTGCAATCTTCCTCTTGACCAACTGGTGACGCCGTATAAAGTAAGGGGCTCCCAGCATACGCCCTGTCTCACCACTATACCATTCTGAGCTTCTTGCGAGTCTGGAAAATACTGCAATGAAGATTAACATTGGGCGTGTGATAGCAATATCAACGTCGTTCGCAAAGAGACAAAGCCCCCGCCGCTACCTGTACATACATACGTACGGGATAATCTGAAAAACTCCAATCACTCCGTTTTCGTCCCATAAATCAACTCCAAACCTCCGCGTCCGCCGTCCAAGTCTATTGATTCTTTTGGGGATGTGTTGACCAAGGAGATCAGGTGTTCCGCTTAGGTCCTCATTTCCGCCCATTTAGACCTTCCTCTTGTATTCTTCTGTCTTGTTTTTCCTTATCGGTCGCTTCGTCCTGGGCCTTCACTCGAGTGAGGTAAGGCAAATCGCTTGTGACTCTCCTCCCTCTTTTTCAACCCCTGTTTCTTTCCTCCTCTCTTTCATCCTTTTGTATTTTTTCCTTCATCGTCCCGTCTACCTCTATAACCCCGAATTTTCCATCTGAGCAACATGCCGACCCGAGTTGCAACCCTCCCTTCCTCCTCCGCATCCCACACAAAGAAACATCACGTCATATCCTATAGGCTGAAAGGCCTCCTGGGGTAGCTGACGCCCTCGACCGCCGCGTTGTCGACAAACCAACTGCACCTCTCGCCCGTCGCCTCGTTCACCAGCGCGCACGGCAAGCCCTTGCCCTCCTCAAAGATATCCTTCATGATCTCCTTCTTGCCGGCGCCCGTCGCCACGAACGCGACGCGCACCGCGTGCGTCACAACGGGAAGGGTGAGGGTGATGCGGCGCGGGGGCGGCTTGGGCGAATCCTCGATGGGGCTGACCCAGGCCTCGGTCTCGCGC